>VVHJ01035648.1:24615-41747 GCA_015107715.1 Tylochromis polylepis
CAATGAAAAACTGGAAAAAAAAAAAAAAAAAAAAATTCTCTCAGCTTCTATCAAAAGTGATAGGAAGCCACTGAAACGAGCTCTTGTGCCAGAGACATTAATTATATTTCTTATAATTAGGTAGACTATCCTCACATCACCCCGATCTGTGCCAGATACATTTAATTATTGGGCAAATTCTGCTCTACTTGCTCTGTCCATATTTTTACAAGGCAGTTCTTCAGAGGATAATAGATGTCTTAGTTTATATTGGTGTACTTTCAAGGTGTTTTCAAAGGCAAATTTCCATCACAACAGGCAATAAATCTGTTTGTGCTGTAGATTTCATCTGAATGTTGATAATGACCAGTTCTTTTTGAAGACCTGTTTAAAGCGAGGGAACCGAAAATGGATCAACAAGGGGATTAACAAGCGGACATATTACTTTATGTGACCATGATTACATATAAAAAAACGCTTTGTTAAATAATATTCAAATATTGAATATATAATATAATATAATATAATATCTCCAAGATGTTTCTCAGTTACTTAACCTATACTTGAAATGTGTTTGTCAGAACGAATTTGTCATCAGACAACTGGGATTATGAATGTATGGGAACTGTAGTTTTCCATGTATTTTGCACAAACTACTACAGTGAATGAATTTATATTTTTTATTTGAATAAACAAAGGAGTAGATAAGGCATTGCCACAGCGATAATTGATTCTTAGGGGTACATCTAAGAAATCTTTAACTTAAAACCATAATGGTGAGCCCTGTGGTGGAACTATAAAAATAGATGGGGATCACCAAAGTAATTAGGAATAATTATCTGACAATTACAAATGCACAAGATTTCACCTCATTTAAGAGAGTCTTTATTCAGAGCAATGGGAATGTTTGCATGATTAAAAGCTCTGTCATCACACCAACATTGCCCAAACATATTTAATTAGGTGTAATGTGAGTAACAAACATTGAACAGACAGCGAAAACAGCAAAAACATAAAACTGTATTTTAGTCAGAAGGTTATTTGCTCCTGCAGAAATTGTTCTGGCCCCTCCCTGGCCTTCTATGTGCATAGATAGCAACCCTGAGGCATGGAGAGCAGCAGCAAACCCCCCTGTACAGAAGGAAGCACGAAGCAAAGGCAACACAAACGACACTGATTAGGTTAATGGAGAAAGAGCAGCTAAAGTGGAGGTGGTTTGCAAAGCAGCATGCAGAAATATAGCAAGAGCAGCTGCACAACTACAGGTTAGATAGCATGTCCTATACACTGGATTTGCCAAAAAGAATTGCAGACTGGTATCGGCTGAGCTATCAGCTGACGTGGGCTGGCACTGCAATGAGCTGATCTACCAAGATCTCCCCCAAAAAATGTTAGGTTCACTTTTAAGATTTCCATTAATTATCCTGCAAAGTACTTTCTCATCAAATCTTAAATCTACTCAAACAAACTGAGTCACCGACTGAATGAGTCAGCATTACATTTGCTAAATGGCATCTGCAAAGTAATTTCTGCGCTCATGGCATACAGAGCCACAGATTCCCTTACACTGACCACATTTAACAAATGTCCAATGACTGAGCAGTTAACAAGGCTATTACTAAACTTAATTAAGGAAATAAATGAGCCATTCCCAAGAACCTGAGTGACTCAAATACCAATCTCATGGTGTCTGGGTAGTTTGCTGATGTCATGTAAAAATAATAACTTTCCCCAGTTATCTTCTATAGTCTGAAAATAGAAAATTGCATTACTGACTCACCATTTCAAATTGAAAGCTCATTCACTTGATATGTGAAGGAGAAAGCCAAATAAGATCTCTCTTTTTTTGTGCTTGTTTTCTTTTGTTTGTTCGTTTTTAACTTTGCTTTGTGATTTGAAGAAACGATTAGAGGATGATGTTTTTATGTCAGAAAACAAAACTGAACTATTAAATAGTCTAAAAAAAGACAAAGGTATCCATCTATCTTTTCATCTTCCTATTTCTTTGTGAAAGAAGATTTTGACTCCACTTTCTAGTCTCTCTTACTTCGGGAACAGCGACAAACCTGTCAGCTCCATTTGTCCTAATCAGTTCTCAGTAAGATGAGCCGGCTACTGCAACGTCGGTCAGAATAACACTCACAATAGGAAGTAGCAAACTGGCAAGATAGGTTTATGAACAAGTCCCCTCTGCACAGCTTTCTACTCAGCTTCACTGTCATTCTTTGACCTTGTTATTGACCTTGACATAGTTGTCTACTGCTCTGAATCAGCCTCTTGCTTTAGTATTCCTGATCTATACTTGTTCAATATGTCATTAGAGACTGTGCGCCTCTGAAATCTGCCTTAAATCTCTATAAAGCCGCTTCACACAGTGCAGCGTAAAACATGTCATGAGAGCTAAAAGCCAGAATGTACACTGTAACTAGCTTATTTTTTAATTTAAAACAAACAAACAAACAAAGCATATGTGTTAAACAGCAGCAGTTTTGAATATTTGATATATTTGATGGGTCCAGTTATTTAATTTGACGGCCTCGCCCCTTTTGAAAAGACAAACGCATTTAAAAAACATAATAATTACAATTAGAAAGCTAAAGGCTGACACTTACGTAAGTTAGAAGTATAGTAGTAAAATTTTTTTAAATAACTGTAGATGTTTCTGTAGCTCTTCTATAGCTAATTTAACTGAGTAAAAACCTATTGTAGATGGGTGAATGGCGCCCCTACCCTGACAAGTTAGTTTGCTTTCTGTTAAAAAGCTCTTTAGCTTGACCCATACAGTCATATGTAGAGGCAACTCTCCTTTGTTGGGTGGTTTGTGCTCTGACAGTGGAGAAAGGTTAAGTTAAGAAAAGGTTAAGCTAACAATATAATGCAGTTTATAAATGGGTGGATTTTAGGTGGATTCTATGTGACTCTAGATTAGCCTTGTTAAGACAGAAGTTAAAGTTAAATTACTCAAACTGAATTTTTTCCCATTCTGTTTCATTCTGTTAAAATTGAGATTATGCAAATCCTTTCCCATTTCATTGCATTTCATTCCTGGTTCATTACATTAAAAAGGTTGTATTTTTCAAGTAGGGTGAGATGTTATTTAATGTCTTAGCCTACTAACTAATTGCCTGCAATTTGAGGAAAAAAGCATGAATATATATTACATTTTTTATTATCAGAAAACAGATTGAAACAAGATCATTCTCATACCTCCCATCTGTGACAGTGCTAAACCCTGAAGGGTGCTTCATTGTCTGTGACACTGTGTCCTTACACTACATTAAAATCTTCCCTAGAGGAGCTATAACTGCACTAATGACTAGCTGTTATACGCTGGGAGTGTCTTAAAATTGGGAAACACTGCTATTGATCAACAATCCGGTCAACCCTGACATAAAATACAGTAATTTTACTGCTTAAAGGTGTTAAAAAATAAATTACTACTTAAAAAGAAAGCAGGCAGTAAAAATGAATCCTAACTAATCAGCACAAGAATACTAAAAGGCAAAACTGGCTTGATTTTTTTAAAAATTGTTAGTAGTATTTTTTATCATGACTATATATTGAACAGTCCAATATCATAATGAGGCTAAAGGGCTGAGAATAATGACCTGGAATCATGAGAGGTTTAGTTGTATCTTATCTTAAGGCAGACGTTTTTGCTGTTTGAAAAGGTCATTTCTTTGACTGACATGGGCAAAAGCAGCTAAAATTAAAACATTTCAGATAAACTACTGTGTTGCAACTTCACGGGAAAGTCTCGGAAAAGGATCTACAGTACATAGAAAGCAATCCTGTCTTTCACCTTGCTGAGAGGTTTCATAGTTTTTGAACCTCTTGTCATGTTTCGAGTCGTGGGGCGACACCAAAGGTGAGAGCAAAGCCGTGTGAAGGAAATAATGTGGCGAGCCAATTAATTCCCATGCTACCATCTCTGATTGCATTTGTGACATCAACACTGCTGCAGTTTGCACCCTTAACCCTGCATCAGTTATGCAAATGGTGGCAATTTCACATGACTGGCAGACCATCTTACTGAAATGAGGATGGGCAAGCAGCGAAAATGAAAAATGGAGGAGGAGGCTGAGACATGGGAGCCACTCAGCCTTGAAATGATTTAAGTGATGAGAAGTTGACTTTGATAAGTTTGCATTTTAATAATGAATACAATGACTGCTTCAGGGCTTCAGTGACAAAGCAGTAGCACACTCGGCACAAAAAGAAGGCTCGTGGTCAGTCTATGTGAGACAAAACTGAAGCTTTTTTTCTGAATGCCCTTTGTGTGCATCTGTGTAGACCTAAAGTAAATAAGAAGCTCCTGGGACGTTTTTTTTTTTTTTTTTAACTCAAGAGTTAAAATTGCTTCTAGAGTAAAAGGGAACTTTGGCCAGTTATCTAGGATTTTTCAGATTTTCAAAAATGTCAACTCTGGTGTGTGCATACATATTTAATGAAGCTTTTGCTTCAGAGAGACTTTAGAGAGAGCGATTTCTGCCTACTGTCATTATGAGTGATTGTGCTACCTAATGGCATGTTCCAGTTGGATGTGGTAATAATCTGTCTACCCCTAAAGCACCACTGATGTTATTATGATCAGCTGTTGTATATTCAGAACCTGTCACATTATATCATTTAGACTGAGGCTCTTGGAGTTGTGCTAAAACTGACAATTTTTTCATTATTGATCACCCTGCCCCATGTCTGCAAATAATGTTAAAAAAGGATAGAGTTGCAGTAATATTCACAGACCAATGTATTTTATTCTGTTTTGTCTTTTTTCTTTGTTCTCTGCAGCTTCTCAAATATATCACTTCAAATTATTCATTTTAAAATTGTTACCAGTTGATCAGCTAATTAGTTAACTGACTAAATGCCAGAGCTGTGGCTTAGGGTTTGCTAATATCAGAGAATATTTGCAAAAGCACTAAAATAACTGTTAATCTCCGTTTCCTTTCAGGTACATTTTGGCAGTAGTGAGACTTCAACAAGAATCCTCTGGTATACTGGTATACATCCAGGCACATCACTAATGAATTATTTGATTAATGCCAAGAAAGTTTCTGGTCACAGTTACCAAGTTTCTTGCCAGTGGTACAACTTTCTAAATAAAAGATGTAAATAAAATGCCAAAATCAGATTTAATGCGCTTCCATCGTAAAAGATCATGCATCAAATAATCAACCACTTCAAAAAAAATAATCAACCATGTGCATGGATCTATAGTATGTACACCATGTGAGCAAGCAGTTTGTGACAAACAGTAGCGAGAACACTAAAAACCAAATTATCACATGATATCACAGTCACCGGGAATTCATCGTTTTCCATTTTAACTCCACTGAGTAATTACGTATTTACAAAACTGTATATGACAATAGCAGTAGCACTTTCATATATATTGCATTAGTAAGCCTTTGCTTCACTTACACTTTGCATCTGTTTTTGTTTCTCTTTACTCTGTGATTAGCAGTTAAAGTTGAAAATTGACTCATACCTTTTTCATGTCCAGGGAAATCTCTGGTTTGTGAAGATCTAATAGGTTGTAATGAGCAAGCCGTCCCTCTCTCAGTACCACACTCATTGGTAATGAATTGCTCAAAGGAATAGGTCATCTCTTACTGTCTGTAAGATTTACTACTGTCCATTTCAACTTGAGCCAGTAGAGGACAAAGGAGTGTTTCACCCCCTCTCTCATCATCTATTATGAGTTTATTCAATGCTGTACATTATGTGCCTACATATAATTCAATTCCCTTTGGCCACAACTCAAGAAAGGATTTCTATTCATGGGCTGGAATATGATATTCAGTCAAATGTAATAACCTTTGCTGCTCCAGTGTCCTGAAATGGACAATCTCAAAATGTCACTCACAGAGTCTGCACTTTTATTTCCTTCCTTCTCGCAGTCTTTCCTTTGTCCTTCCCTCTCCTCCTTTTTTCTGTTCCACCAGAAAGTCATTACATCCTTGCTTCACGCTACTGTTATATTGATTTCTATCACCTTTATTATTACAAATAATAACCATTTCTCCTTTTCATTTCTCATTTTACCCCCTTGCCTCGCTCCATCTTTCTTTCTTTTACAAACAAGTCAATTACACAAAGTGGCTGCATTCAGTGACTCTCCACGGCATCTGGTTTTCACATAATGCTGTATATGTTCCAGTAATGTAAGAAACTAGAAGTTCATTTTTTCCTTATACAGCAGAATTTGCTTTGACACTATTGTGTACTTGCTCCTCAGTGTCAACAAAGGATACAGCATCTTCTTTTAAAGCCTTTGAAAACGTTTAAGCAATGCAGGAACTACAAGAAACAAGTTTTGACTCAAATACCTTAATGCACGTTACTTTTCTGTTTTTGTTGCCACCTCAAATAGATTCAAGAGGCCAGAACATTACTGGGCTACAGATAAGGATAAGGAATATCTAATTAGCTTATTGACTTTCTGTTCTTAAAAAAAGAACAAAAAACAAAAATACAAACAAAATAAAAGCACAAGTGATCAGACTCCATGTGAACCAAAGCACTGAAAAAATTTTGTTTGTTTTTTTAAAAAGGAGAATAAGGATTTTACGTTTTTGTGCATTGCTTATGATTTCCCGCCTTTATGTCTCCATCTGTTACATTTATTCTTGCAGAGCCTGCACTCGGCAAACTGACAAAATCACAAGCACATACTCCAACACACATCTTGTGAACAAGCAACACAATTTACTATGTTAATGGACTTAAATGCCATGAGTCTTTTTAAATGTCAGTGCACTCGATTTTAACATAAAGTAAGTGCGGCAGGTGCAGAATGGATCCATATTACTCTAACTCAGTCTATTTTGTGCTCGCAAACAGTCAAATTTCTAATGAACAAGACAGAAACTTTCAGATGGGGCCAACACAATTTTTTTTTGTTTTTTTGTCTGTTATCATTATAGAATTAAATCAGTTCGAGCATAAAAACTCGGGCTTAAACAAAATCAGTTCCCCCTTCTGTGCTGTTGGAGCAGAAAATTTCTCTTTACATCATGACAGATTACAGTCTTGCCTTATGTTTTACTGATGCTTACTGAACTTCTCCATCTTTGCGTGTAGCTTTAATGAAATATCTGTTGTCGTCGTTTTGTCAGCCCTGAGAGTGGGAAAGTAGGCTCATGCAATAACTTCAGAACAATTTAGAAGATGGGTACGAACATTTTGTGTGGCTTCCGTTGCATCTTATCATTCATTCGCTCATTTTGCTCCACTAAATTTTAACTTAACACTGCCTTTTTTTTAGCATTTCGCACCATTTACAAGTAAAAATGCACTCCTGAATGTTTAAATTAGTGGAATAAAGATACAAATTTGTTCATCAACAAATATAAACACGTAGGCATTTGTGCATAACTACCAAAAAAAAAAAACCAAAAAAACATCCATTGTAAGTATTCATAATTAAAGAGTACTTCTGTGCCTTGTGTCATTAAGCTTCTTTTGGCTGCACCCCTATTCACAAGAGGTCGCCACAATGGATGAATCCGCATATTTGATTTGGCAGATTGTTATGCCTCCCACAGTTTTGTGTCTCCTCTGACTCTTAAACCAGGGATCTTGTATGTTAGGTGATAAACGGATTTAAATTAAATCTGTAATCTAAAAAACATGCTCTGTGTCATTTACTGGTGAACCAGTCATTTTATCACTAAAATGGACAACCCCCCCCCAAAAAAAACAAAAAAACAAACAAAAACAAAAAACACTTGACCTTTGTCTTCCTAACTAAACATTTATTCTACAAAAACAGCTCTCGACTGCATTGAATCACAATCATAAAAATGCACAATTCAGGATATGCCCCAGTAGCCAGCAGCTACAGGAGGGGAGGCAGTGGGTGGCATTTTCCAAGCAGAGGAGTTGCCACAGTGGGTGAACTGTGATCCCTAAAGGGAAAATTTCACAGCAGCTCTGAGATGATGTTTGATGGAAGGGGTTAACGCTCGGCTCTTTGCTTTCATCTTAAAAATGTTGCTGTTGCTGTTCAGCTTTGAAGGAATTACCACATCGATCCCCCTCCTCCCCATGTTATACGTCAACCTCAATACGTACTCTCATTATATACCTACATGTGTTTTCCATCATGTGTATGGGCACCTGGACACATAACTATATTATTTGAATGTTTTGTACTAATGAGGATAGAATATATAAACATAAGAGGAAGGTTGACCAGAAATACATTTGTACTTTCTCAAGGTTTAAAGCAGCTGTTAAGGTGCTGCCAAATCCTTGGCACGCCTGAACAGACCACAGGGCAAAATCTATATTAAATAGTCCTTCCTTGTGACCATGGTCTTTATAACCACTAGTTCAAGATTTCATAATCAATTCTTTAAAATTGAACTTCCTTGCTGAACAAACGTCCCGCATTCACACATTTATCTAAACGATCTGCATCACTCTGTCACTGCTGCTGTTGCTCTTCTCAGTTTTATGTTATTTCTATTTATGTTACAGCCACCTCTTTTATTATCTCCATGTTGCCTGTCAGGCATGGGGAGTAAGACAAAGAGCAAGATGAAACAGCAATAATAACATTGTATACTGATTCTGTTTAGATATGTTCCTTTTCACTGTTAGGCTCCTTATGCCTTTGGGGGTTTGATGAACTCACTACATACAGTAATAATAAGGCATGCATACATACAGTATATATATATATAATGTGTGTGTGTGTGTGTGGACACAGTGCCCTGAAGGGTTCTTAGTAGCTTGATCCCCTGATTCATAAACTCGAATAAACACACAGCCTTACATCATTTCATGGAGTGTGTCTATGGGGACAAAAAAATGACACACTTCCTGGACTCAAATATCAAAGGGTCTTTTGAGCTCTCTATTCACAGTGCTGCTTTCAACCTTTACCTCCATCATGCTTACACGATATTAAACATCTATTACAAGTTAGCACGTGAGTCCAGCTGTAGTCAGGCACAATCGATAGGTGTGTCATTATACCTAAACTCATTTCTCACTGCTCCTCTGTGCCTTTAAGATGCCGAGATGAGGATGAAATTTGGAAATGTCAAAGTGAGCTTTAAAAGCTAGAAATATCACCTTTGAAGTAATTGTTGAGTCATTGGCATTCATCAATAACACCTTCAGACTCCCCAGTGATATATTACAGCCATCTTTTGCTGTAGGCCAGTGAATAGATGTCTCATTTGACTTTTAAGGTGGCGCTGTTCTGAATGCCAGTTTTTTGGGGGCCTGTTGATAAAGTGAGCAAATCCTTTCATTCCTTCATCTTACACTAAATCCTTCACATTTACTATTAAAACAAAATATAACCTTGAAGCTTTACATTTTTTAACTCCAGACTATACCCCAGCAGACACTCTGAAGCTTTTAGCCCAGGCTCCCTTCCTGCGATAAGGGGAGGGGGTTTTGGGTGAGGAGCTCAGAGCAGAGTAACTATTCCTCCACATCAACTGAGGTGCTTTGGTGAGGTGAGGGGTGCATGACCGAAAACTTGACCTCACCTAGAAGGCATCCAGCCCCAGGCCGGGCCATGCCTGGAGAAGACCCTGGGCACACTGGCTGGGGAGCACTTTTGGACGGATGAATGGGTGCAGCAGTACGTTGAAGGGATTAGACCTCTGTGGGTTATTTTCACTATGGACCTCTTATGCCCACTTAATGTAAAAATTATACCGGTAAATATTCTGTATAACCCACTACCTCCAGAGAATGCATGTGGAGGTATATCCCTTTAAGAACAGGTGCAATTTTTTTAGATGCTTCTCACTTCAGAGCTACATATCTCATGATGCAACCAGGTCCAGAAGGAGAATTGCACAAAGTGGCAAGGAACTACAATCAGAAGTTGGCGGTAATGCAGCTAGAAACTGTTTGCCAAGCAACACTACACAATGAAACAAGAACGCGCTGCTAACTACTCAGTGTTGATGTGGTACCTGTGTGGTGCAGTGGCATTAGATGCTACAGTACAAACAGGAGAAACATGCAGAGCTCAGTCATCAAAAAATTCTGTTTGGAACTTGCTGAAAAATAAATAAATAAATAAAAATGAGGTGAAGTGCAAACTCAGCCGGGAAAATCTAGAGCAAGACATCTCAACTATACAGAACTTTGAGGACCTGTTGAATATTTCCTAGTGAATAGCATTTATGGTTAAATAGCAAACAGGCTCATCTATATACCTTAGGAAGGGCAGTGAATTACTGAATTCAGTGACTTTTTTTTAAACTTCTCTCCACTTTTAACAGTGTTTATTTTTTTGTCTTTTGTTATTTTTATCATCTAGTTATTGTCACTCATAGCCATAGTGGCTGCTGTTAAGCTTCAATTTTAATGGGCCTAAAAAAAAAATCCTCCTTCCTGGAACTATTCTGTAATTCTCCCTCCCTAGCCCAACTCCTGCAGGCTATTATTTTCCCACAAAAGGTAACTGCATTAACACAAATCCTTTCTGCTACTTTCTGAAACATGTTCTGTATTCCTTGAGTGAAAATAGGATGCAATAAAAATTTCCTGACTCATTCCTCCTGCTCAAATGTAACGATTTGCTATATTACTCACCACCTCAAAGAAGGTTTTCGACATGTTTTTTTTTCTTCTTTTTGCTGACCTCAACTAAACAGTGCATCAGTTTATGTGGTTCAAATGGTTATTTAATTTGCTTATTCACATGAGAGATTTTTAATTTCTCTGGAATTCTTTTTATGCTTTCTAAATAGTTCAGCACTACTTGGGAAAAAGGGAAAGTTCTGCACATCTTAGTATTTATGAAACCCTTTTTAAATTCCATTGGGCAAACTCAAAAAGGCTTGATCTCTGAGCTACAAACAGCTCTTGCTGAAGAGCTCATGTTTTCATGAGATTTCTTCACCCTATTTCATGGCGACCGCAAAGCAATTCATCTGCCAGCATCTCCTGTCTTAAATATGAAGGTGTCATTTCTTTCCAATGTTTTCAGTTGCAGTTTAGCCAAATACAGTTTTGATTTTAGAGACAGATACTCAAAATTAGTTCATTACAGAACCTGAGAGACAATGAATCTATCATACATGCCTCCATTTATTTAAAGTTAAAACTCTCAGACTTGTAACAAATGTTCCAGCCATCTATTAAAAAGCTAAGAAAGGAGAAACAGAGAAAGTATTTTCTCACATATTTATATTTGCCCTATTTTTTTCCTTTCACCTTGTATTTGAATCGAAGGATTTAAAAGTGGGGATAGATTAATTGGATACTCTAAATTGCCCATAGGTGTGAGTGCGGGTGTGAATGTGAGTGCGAATGGTTGTCTGTCTGTATGTGTTAGCCCTGCGACAGACTGGCGACCTGTCCAGGGTGTACCCTGCTTCTCGCCCTAAGACAGCTGGGATAGGCTCCAGACCCCCCGTGACCCTGAAAAGGATAAGCGGTAGAGAATGGATGGATGGATGGATTTAAAAATCCAGTTTACCAATGAACCTTTCTGTTTTTTCTTCTCAGCCCATGACGCAAAAAGAAGTGAAAAACACGCTGGAATAGTGTATCAAGTGTGAAGCTGCAGAAGGTAGATTGGTTCAAATGGATTTTGGAGTCAGTATCAAATGGGAATCCATTTTGGTGATAAGTCCGATTCCTGCCCGGGGAGCTGGCATCATCTCCCGCTCTCTTGTCAGCATGCTTCAACAGCCGCATCCTGCGCTCTGAGTAATATGACACAGACACAGAGAGGCCGAGTTAACACACACTGAAAAGATACTAGGAGAGGCAAGGAGAGAGATACTGATGCAAGGAGAGGGAGACAAGTCGGGTAAAGATACTCTGCAATGAGGAGAGCGGAAGAACAGACAGAGATGTATAACGGCAGACAAACCCCTCGTCCGTCACTAAATCATGTTTGTCATTCTCACAGAGAGAAGAAGAAAGGGAGTGATGCCTCGTCCCAAGGGGAGCTGTGACTGCTACTCCTTGATGTTTTCCAGAATCTACAGTATATCCTGTATTTATTTATGCCCACTCTCTGAGCATTATTATTTCTGTATTTGCCTAAATGGGTGTGGATGCTATAAGCATTCTATTTCTGAGGTGGCTGGCATAGCAGTTTAAATCTAAGACATTTTGTTTAGCAAATTGTGCAATTCTAACACCCAGGGGGTGGACACACAAACATCAAAAACGTGAACTCTGAGAGGCTACAAACGGTCAGACAATCACAAGCTATGAACAAACTGCCACTTATTCAAAACAGAGAGAGAAAACAATGACAAACAGTATAATTATAACCCAAACTTTCCCTTCATTACAGATAACAGAACGAGCCCACATACTTAAACTCTGCATGTGAACTAGACCGGTAAATCTGTTGAGCAAATATCAATTATTATCTTGTAAATATGCCTCTATCAATCAGGTGCACAAGAAATTATAGTGCAGGAATGACAAGCATATGTGTTTGTAAGCTGCAGTCAGTTTGGTCTAATAAGAATGATGCACATATCCAGCCACAGTCCAACTTTTCTTTTTGACTGAAATGCCTGGCAGTTAAATTGCAATCCACACAATGGCAGAGAGATAGATAGATAGATAGATAGATAGATAGATAGATAGATAGATAGATAGATAGATAGATAGATAGATAGATAGATAGATAGATAGATAGATAGATAGATAGATAGATAGATAGATAGATAGATAGATAGACAGACTTGTATTTTGTTTAAGGATTTGTATTACATTTACATCTTAAGTGTAATAAACCTGGCCAGCAATTACATATTTTCTATCTTATGTGTCTTGCAGCTTCTTAAATTCTTAGCTTGGTTGTGTCATGACCCATCTGAGAGGTCAAAACCCAAGGATGTGTAAATGCTGTTGTTTTTCTGTCACTCTGAAACTATTGTTTCAGCCTTAGATGTAGATCTCAGACCGCACCCGACCCCGGTATTAACGGCACATTAAAAACAAAACGAAACAAAAACACATTAAAGAAGCAGAAGAATTACTGAATTATTTTAAAATCCAATATTTTGAGTTGTATTCAAACTTAAACTAAAGTTCTGAGGTTGCCGTTAGCTTGCATTGCATTCTGTTTAAAGGTGTTCCTGTTATTTTGTCCGTCCTGCTGTATGTTCCCACCGGTGCTGTCAGAATACAAGCCCCTCCAAACCCTTTCCCTCTCTTTCTCGTTAAACTAGCATCTGCTGAGGTAAGAGGCCCGAAACCCCCTACCACACACACATACACACACACCCACACGTACTCACACTTCACCCCCTCCCTTTCTTTGCAGTCTCTCAAGCTTGCCATCTGCCACAGAGTTGGACAGGACCCCACTAATATGGCAGCTACACACACATACACACACATTACGAGCTTACACCCTTATTTCAAATCCTCACAACTGCTGAAAAAAACTGCACGGACACACATGAATGCACACATATACACACACTCGTGGTCACACGCTATACAACATTAAGTTAGGCAGGCTGCATTTTTAATGAGAAGCCCCCAGGAGCAACACAGCTTGCAGGGTCATAATGGTTTTGAGACAAACCCTACCCCACTGCATAGAGCTAGTGAACTCCTCCCCTCTTCTGTGTGACTGGCCTGAAGAAGAGGATAGAGGGAGGACAGAGGGACAACAGTGGACTCTAATTACTCCTCTGTGGCTATCTGGCTCCTCCAGCATTTTATTTCAGGAGTCACGGGAGAGAGTGAGAAAGAAAGAGGAGAACGGAGAGGAAAGGCGAGGATGGCACAAACAGACAGAGACTCGTGCCGATTGAACATCACCCTGTGGCTCTCCCTCAGTCTCTTCTCTTCTTTCCGTCTCTGCTTGTTGTACATAATGCCCTCTTACACCCACTGCAATTGTTCATCACCCCTCAGTTATCCACAGTGAATAATAATGTCTCCTCTTGGAGAGAAAGAGGCAGAGGAGCAAGCCTAAGGCAATGCATTCTGATGGTCTAAGCGTTCTCCAGTCACCCTGTGCCTGGGCAAAATCAACAGTGCGGTAGGAAGGGAGCTAGGATGTCCTGTATCCATATTCTCTGGGTGTTGCATTTGTTTGTTTTGTTTTTCTCATTATTTAGAATCTGTATCACCCAAGCCCATCTGAATTTCTCCAAATTGTAAATACACACAGAGACAGGGCGAGAGATAAACTCTGGACAACAGGGACGCTGCCGTTGTCTTTCACAAATAGACCCAGGCGAATTAGCAACATTATGTCTTCTCTGTGGGGACATTTGCTCTCGCCTGCCCCTGCCATGCCGCCATCATCATCACTGTCACCCGGACGGAGCCCGTGGAGGGGCAAAGCCACTTGAGGAAAGCTTCTTTCCTAGTAAAGCTAAAGTTGAATAGACAGCTGGGCCCCGCTCCAGAGTCTCCAGCTATTTGAAAAAGGCTGCTCAGTTCACGGGAGCCAGCCACAATACATTTCTTTCTTTCATTTAAAAAAAAAATAAGAGTCCATTCAGTTTGCTTCTAATTTATTTTGCCAGTTTCCCCAAATAGACTTGAATCTGTCATCTGCGCCAGGCTATGGTTGACTGACAGAAAAATTGTGGCTACAATTATTTGGTTAGATTGCGGAGCTGGAGCACAGTGGAACAAATGCATATTTGATCACTTTCTTATAATAAAAAGTCTTTTTTTTATCCCTATCCTACAAGCCAATAAAATCTTTTATAACCAAGCCATATGCAGTATTACGGTCCTGCTGTAATAGAAGCCATTAAGGACACATTATTTGGTTCACTGTGTCTTTCCCTTGCCTGTGCCAATGTAGGATGAAATGGGCCATTCTAATCCTCATTAACATAGCTAATTTCACATAAGAGAAAGTTGATAGTGGGCGTCAAAACCATTCAAAGGTCACTCAAGCAAGCTACACCATTCGACAGATAAGTATATGCATGTGCCTGTGGATCTGTGTGTGTGAAAAGTATGCATGTTTGAACATTTATTCCATTTGTATGCGCCGTTTCAGTTGCAGCAGGGTAACCTCCTCTGAGACGTTTGACAAATAGGCAAACCAGACAGAACAGTGCCTGATAACATGGATAAAACTGTCAAAGCTAGCAGATGATGGGTGATCATGCAGACAGGAGCAACGATGGGACAGATACAAGAGAGCAGAGATATGCATTAAAAGGGCATCAGACAGTCATCCTCCCCTAAAGGCTTTAAGTGCTACAGCTAACCTTTGGTCGAAAGGATGAAAAGGGAGGAAGAAAATGTCTAACATGTTGCTCCTTCAACAGAGGCTCTGGCACAGCGCCATGTCACAGGGGGAAGAAAGGACAAGTCTGACATTAAAAGCACAAAAAGTGCAGTCACGTGACCTTTAAAGGGGTCAGACAATTGAACATCAAACTCTTCAGGCCAGCTGTGTTTGGCTGCATGTCACATGTGGCTGCATACATTAGCGGAGAAAGATCATCCAGATGGCTGCTGGGTGATAAATCAATAACAAAGACATGTTTGAGCTAGCTTCTTACACGACCCCTGTATTTGCTGATTTGCTGATCTGTCGGTCAAAAAAAAAATGTCTTGGCAGGTGAAATTTTGCACGCATGTTGGTTACGCAGAAGCTTTTTCAGCTTACTATATTACACAGATTTATCTGTGTCCTTACAACAAAAATTATTCCAGGTGCCAGATGATTAATTAGATGTCTTTGAGTGTATATTCTTAAAGCATGCTCTTCTGGAGGAAACTGCATGAACTGGCACTTTTTGTAATTAAAAAAAAATTATATATATATATATAATTAAAGGAAAGTGTTGATCAGCTATATCAGCAATAGCTCCACTACCATGTGCTTACAAAGTTTAGGGTTAAAGAAAAATCAGAAGTTTGATCAAGCATCCACGTAAGCCGTTGAAGTAATATAGAAGTAAAATACTGTAAACTATAGATACTCACTCGGTCACTCTCCTACTGGCGGTGATGCTAGCCACAATGACGCTCTCTGGTCTTGGGGTGGCCACAGCCTTGAAAGTCCCTTTCCAAAACTTCTCAAAGAGCTGCTTCTCTTCCAGCTGGAAGGTGGTAGTGCTTCCCTGAGATCCCAGGGACAGAGAGGCGCCACAGGGACCAAGCTGGAGTGAACGTGGGGGCTGCATTTCTGGTTCTTGCGCTCCAAACTGAATCACCTTCAGTCACTCACCAGACAGTCTCCCTTCACTCTCATTCAAACGCGCACACACAGGTGCCGGTTGTTGCTCAGGAACTGTCCAAGTACTGAATCAAACTGAGCAGAGTGCAGCAGCTGTTTTGCTCCGTCTTCTCTTCTCACAGCAGCAGGTCAATGTGTCAGCGCGTCTGTCTGCTCTTCACTCTTGAGCGGGAGCGTGGGGAGAAGGACAAAAGCTGACCCTCTCCAACTAGAGACCGGGTATTGTTCTCCCAGATGAGGAGGGGTAAGGGAGATTGTGTTTCTCTCTCTCTCCGCCTCTCCTCTTCTGTTACATCTGCTGCTCTTTGGGATGGGGTCTGGGTCGGGTTTGGAAGCCAGAGCGCTCCTTTTTTCCCTTTCGGCAGCTTCACACAAAATTAGGCATTCCTTGACAATAGATGGAGCATGCTTCAGTCGTGAGAAGTGGGAGACCTTGTGCTTTTCTTGCTGCTGGAGTGCAGCGTTTTAGTGTAGAGATAATTGTGCGCCCACGCACACAGGCTGAGGGTTGAGCGGGTGTCGAGGCAAGTGTTGCGGCATGTCTGAGGGCAGGCGTATCTGTAAGTTGGAGAGTGAGTATGCCAGAGTGTGTGAGAGAAAATCGAGTGAGAAGCTCAGCTGAGAGTGGGTTGTTTTGTGTCTCTCAGCATGTGACGTCAAAATTGGGGGCTGGACACTGACTAAAGGGGACATCCTCCGTCATCCTCTCTCACTCCCTCGCTGTGGTACTCTCACTCTTCTAAACCCTTGATTAGATTCACCTTTCATCCTCAAATATACTGGGAACATTTTTTTCTCGCTCTCTCTGTTTCTTTTAATCTTCCTGTCTCTGTGCTTGTATTTCTTCTTTCCTCTCTGCCTTCCCTCCTTATTTTTCTTCCTTTCCCCTGTGCCTTCTATTATATACATTTTTTGGGGGGTGTGGTGGTGGTGGTGGTGGTGGTGGGGGGGGGGGGTTGTAAACCTACAAGAATTA
>VVHJ01035648.1:46692-60707 GCA_015107715.1 Tylochromis polylepis
CCCCCCACACCCCCCCCCCCCCCCAATTTGGGAAGTACCAATGCATTATTAGTAGTACCAATCTAACAAGTCACATATTTTTGTTTTAAGTTGGTTTCTTCATTTTAAAAAATATTTTGATAACAATATCAATACTTTTGGCTTTGAGCTCCATATTTTAAAAGTTTAAACGTGTAGACGTAGTGTGGCCTGAGTATTTGTTACAGGTTTCTTAACTTGATGTTTTCCTTAAATTCACAGAATTCAGTGTTTTTCTTAACAGAATTTAACTTTATTTAGTTAGTCTGTGGACACCACACAAAGCTGCCAATTTAATAAATGATTGAGTACCTTATAGCTTCAAATTTACTCCTGGCTCAGCTTGTAGACTATCCATTCTAGACTGGCTAAATAATATTTAATTTTTAATTTTGTCAGTGAGCTAAATTAAGCATATAACTAAATCTGTGATGCTATGCTAACTATGGCCCTGTGAAAATTAATGGAGTAATATGTGCAATGGGGGGCAGCTGTATCTTTCTGTATGTCTCTGTATCTCTCGCTGCACTATACAGCCAGAAACATGCCCACAGTCCGCTGGCCGCTATGTTAATGATAAGAGATGTCTAATGTGGCTAATGGGTAATAATTAAACAGCTAATGTTAATGTGTGCACCGGACGAGTTAATATTTATGATAACAATTTGATATGTCAGTGTTGTTGAGAGAGGGAGCTTCCGTGAAAGTCCTCCTAAAGTGTTGTTCAGTGTTATGCTTGTTAACTACTTCAGAAAGCAAATTGGTGGAAAAGGAGGAAACCCCAGACTGCTCCAAATACCATGGTAGATCACATCCAAGCATGTAACTACAAGGCTTCCTCACCTACAGCTGCCTGAATGAACGCTGAGGTGTGTGAGAGGAAAACAATGAAGTTGCAAAATGTATAAAATCGTGAACCTCATTGTGCTCTACACACGTTCTTTTCAGAGGCACGCGCACACTTGAAAGGACAGGGGAGTTGAGATGCAGAGAGAAACTGAAGTGTACTTTGGCCCAAACTGTTAACCACAGTGAATGTTGAAGCTCTTTGGATGTGAGTACACTCAAAAAGTTTGTCCTTGGAAACTGTTTTGAAAAGTGAAGTGAGTTTCTAAAGTAAACTTGTCAAGTGATTGGATGAACCATCAGCCTATCACTGTGTTTCATGGACAAAACTTTAAAGTGTTGCAGTGACAGCAGCAGAAAACAATAGGACTTCCAAAAATAAAAAATAAAAATGATGCAACTTCAGAGCAAAAGGCAAATATTCAAATGCCTATAGAGAGAAATAGTAGGAGACTGTGGGAGATGTGCTAGAAAGACACTGCAAAGCAGAAACGAGCACAGGTAGGTTTACAAATAAGTAAAGCGTAAAAACTGAAAGATCAAAAAGGACCATCAAGACACAATAATCTAACAATAAGACACTGGTTAAACTAACTGGTGTTTGGAAAGCAGTCATAAAGGGTTCGAGGAGAAATGGAAGTAAAGTAGCAAAAGTAGCACAAGCAAAGATTTTTACCAAAATAAAACATGAAACAACTATGACTGAAACATAAAATGCACACATAATAATAATATAATAATAACAATAACAATAATAATAATAATTTCATTTATATTTTTTTGTTGACGCCACCTTAGAACACAAAACAATGAGACAGAAATAATAAGAATGTAAAAAATATAGAATATCTAAAACAGGATGGATATAGCTGATATGTAAATGGTTTAAGCTTTGCTTTGAACTGTGCTGATCTGACCAAGGTGTAGTGATAATGAGTTCCAAAGACAAGGTGCAGCACAGCTAAAGGCTCAGCCACCCATGGTGTTAAGTTTGAAGTGAGGAGTGGTCAGGAGAGAAGCTGAAGGCGAGCAGAGGGCACTTGAAGGGGTGTGAGGCTGAAGGGTGTCATAGACCAACAGAGGGAGACCAAAATACACGCGACACAGTGAAAGAGGTAAACATTCAGTGACAAAACCAAAACAAGATCAGAAATCTTAATTTGAAATTGCTCTTTCAAAATCCATGCTATGCCAGGTTACGCAATGAGGAATGTGCAGTGTATACACAGTAGTTACTTATTTGAAAACATCATTTTTAAAGCTATGCAGTATACCACTGTTTTTCCTGTGCTAGGCGAATCAATAACTTTCTGTCTGTTCATTGAACCCCGATGTGTGTTTATATGAAAACATGCAATTTTTATGATAACTCAGATGTGACTTTTCATCCCATAGTAATAAAACAGGGAAATAAAAACAAGGATAATAGCCAACTGCATGTACTGCCCAGGCTCATTACATAACTAACATGCAGACTCTAGAATAGTTCATATTTCCCGTTTCATTTTCAGCACAGGCAGGCGAATAGGCGGTCAGGGATGGATGCGTGAAAGAAAGATCCAGCTGCACAGGGCAAGGGTAAGAGGACACCATCTTGGCAAATTAAATCAGCAGTCTCCATCAGGGTAAACAAACTGCAGGCTTCGAGGACGACATGGCAGATCTGCTTTTCCTGGGCCCAGAGGATACAGAATAGCGCTCATCTGTGGTAAGTGTCATGCTGGGCCGTGAAATATTACGCAGAGCCCCTAAAGATGAACTAAGGGTCACCTCATAAGCTGTCATTGAAGAGGACAGTAGTCATGTTGTGAGGCTCACCCAGAATTTAAGGACTTTTGGCACAAAAGGAGAAAACAAGTTGTGTCTTTTTAAGGCAAAAACTGCCCTTTTTGGAAATGTAACAGTTGCTTTAACAGAAGTTTGCTGGATTTTTCTGCTCATGCTGCATGTTCTTTTTGAGCTACTAATAACAAACTATAAAAACTAAATTACTGAGGTGTCAGTGAATAACGCTTTTGTTTTTTTTTTACCTCTGTTTACACAAGCGATTCATAAAAAAGCCAGATGGCAAAGATCCAGTTGATGCAATTGTTGCTTTATTCAACTTGCAGTGGTGCCCTCCAGCCCCCGAAGGCTGAGTCCTTTATCTATAAATACATTGGCAATTAAGAGAAGGTGGAAGGCACTGCCATATGTTGGATGTTCATCTGTTGAGCGAGACTCTCTGCTACTCCAAAAGGCCCTGCTGTGACACTGTCCAAAGCTCTTTCACTCTCAGTGTAGACATTTCTATTGTGCACTGCAGAAAAGGGGAATGCTTCAAACCTAAAGGTTTTTTGCAAACAAAAAGTAGTAGCACTTTCTATTAGAGGGTAATAATGTGGTAAAGTTATTACTACACAATTACCAAAGTAATAACATGTAATATCTAGTAATATCATGTAACAACAGTGGTTACAGTTGAGTAATATTACCCTGAAATTTATGTAAAAGGATACTAAGAGCCCAAAATAATACTGGGGTAATAATACTGAAATACAGCTTGGTAATAAAGTGTTAATAGTAACAAGGAAGAAACCAGAACGTAATAATATGGTAATTTCTAAGTTATTACCACTCAATTACCTGTGGCAGTTTCTGTGTAATAAGCAGGAAACAGAGCTGCAAAATGCAAAAATGCGTGTTTCTCTTTAATAACACATTAATAACCAGTTAACCTTCAGATATTTGTATTTCTCAACTGATATAACCCTTAACACAAAATAACTATCAAAAATTTGCCTTATTAATATTATGTTAATGTATTAACTCACCTAATCATCAAATGTCCCACTACATCACCGCAGTGTTAAACACCAAATCAACTAGTCTTAATCTCTCTCTCGCTCTCATCATGATATGACTGTTGTTTGCACAGCACAATGGAATTCATGATTCTATTTACCCTTTACCTGTGTGTTTTGGTGTTGTTTTCAGTAAGTGAAACATGGCCATTTCACATGCCTGATAAACTTATCAAATATTTATTGCAGCAGTTGTGCAGCACAGAGGCAGCTGGAATGCAGGAAGTGTTTCATTTCTGTGCTTGGGCACAGTTAGCAATCACACAAGACGTGAAATGTGACAGAGTCCAATTGACCCGTGCCTGTGACTATTTCTTCATGTGAGCCAGAGAGCGGTATGCTGAACCGTGCCAGAGCTGTGTTTGTGCTGATGCAGTCTTGACAAAGTGCTCTGGGATGCTTTCACTTCAAATGCTCAAAAAGAAAAAAATCACTAGTAGTGGTGTGATAAGCCAGTTCCAATCTGCAGTCGTTACAGAGCACCACATTGCTGGGTTTCTGTGCAAAGTACTCCCACAATTTAGATGATTGTGGGCAAGCTGTTTTTTTTTCCTTTTCTTTTCTTAGGAGCAGCTGGGGCATCTGTGGCTTGGGAGGTATGAATGTGTAAATGTTTGATATATAATACAAAGTGCTATGTGCATAGAAAACTGTATGAATAGGTGTTTTTTTGTTTGTTTGGTTTGGGTTTTTTTTACAAATGTGGCTTGTATTGTAAAAGTGCACTGAGTGGTCAATAAGACTAGAATGGCGCTAAATAAATGCCATGCCATCCACTATTTAGCTTGTTGTCAGGTAAAATCAATGCCTCGACTGGACAGGGCCAGTTCTGCGATGCACCGTTGGCATAATCAGTAACATTGACAGGCATCCTAATAGTAATGTAGTCACTGAATTTTTTTTTCTATTAAGTTTCTGCTCATACAGTGTACTTGAAACTCAACACTGCACTTCTTTGAATTGCCAGCAATACAGCTGTCAAGTTGTGGACTGGGGGAACTGCTAGGTTGGAAGTGCGCACAGATATTCATACAGGTTATAGACAATATACAGATAGTATATGTGACACTTACAAGTGTATGGTCACAATTGTAATCTGTTTTAAATATTTAGTGATATAAAAGACATTGTGGTATTGCACTTTTCAGTTAAAGTTATAAAGATGTAATTGCGTGGCATCGCCACAAGGGGGAAGTAGTTGTGAGTGCGATAGGCCGTTGCAACGCTCCCGTACCTCAGACGAGGAAGAGCCTGCAGATCAAAAGCAACTCATGTCTCCTGTCTCTACTTTTCTGTATAAAACAGGTTAGCAGTTTGAGTTAGCTAACTGTGATGCACATATAAAGGCAAGAAACCTTTTTCTGTCTTAGTTTAAAGACTACACATGTTGTAAGAAAGTGTGTTTTTAGAGATTGAGAGAAAGTGAACTTTTCCGCAGGTTGTAATGGAAGCCGCGATTCCACCTGTAGTGTAAAAAGGTAGCTGGTCTTATTACATATGTTTTATTCTGTGGCAAATGTAGCTCTGAGACACAGCTCTTTTATCCTGATGTTACTGGAAGGTTTACTGTCGATTAACATGAATTCAACATATTCAGTTCTTACTCATTATGTTGTAAAATGTAAATAGTCGGATGTGCACTGTTTTGTGGGCAGTTGCAGAATGTTTGTTTATTGTTTGCCAATGTAATATATTGTTGAATCTATTAAGATATAAAGAGTTTACAGTGGTAATAATAAGCAGGTTAATCGCAGTGTTAACATTACTGCACAGAAATATTGTTGAAGCTGGACAGCAGCAGAATTTAGTTACAGATTTATTGTAAATAAGGAGACTGATATAAGACAATTATTTTGTAAATTTATACTTGTGAGGAAAAACAAGGTAACCAAGTGGGTCTAACATGTGAACCTGATTGAATGTGATGGTTTTTGTTACAAGAGGAATATGTGTCTAAATGAACAGAAAAGAATGGTGTGAAATTCTGTTTAATAAATCAGACGAGGAAGAGCTTGCAGACCAAACGCAACTCATGTCTCCTGTCTCTACTTTTCTGTATAAAACAGACCCCATAGAAGGCCTGTAACATAAGTATATTGGAAACAGCAAGTGAATTTACTAAGAAAGGTAAAATTATAATATTAGAAAAATATAAACACATAATACAGACTGAAAGCAACACAGCTACTGCAGAGAAGTCAGCAGTGTGTGTGAGAGGAAAACACAATCTGGAGCAGGTTAGGTTCACAGCGTAAGTTAACATGGTGATTTTCCCCAGTAAGAAGTGACCCACCATAATAGTACAGAAAACCCCAGGGTTAACCCTGAAGTTACCTGGATAAGATGAAGATTTCAATCTAGAACATGATCAGGCTGTGTCTCCAGGTTCATGACGAAATCCCTGGAGCATCATCTTTGCTCTCTCTCGTTGTGCGTCACGTATCAGGTGTCTTCCAGGCAAAGTTCTTCAATGTTTCCCATGTTGATTCTGTTGATCGAGTCTATTCTCCTGTGAAGCTCAGGACCATGGTTTTCTTCAGGTCCTCGGTGGCCTTCGCTGTGCTGTTATAAGTTATGGTGCTGTATCTGAGGAAGACACAGAGTTTCGCTGATGGAAGCAAATTTCTTTTTCTTTAAGGTGTAAAAAAGTTAACCTCCTTCCCTTTCTTTTTCCTGGCATTCTGCGGTGACTTTGGGCCTAGAGCTCTTTGACATCTTTGTATTCCCAGCTCAGTATCACTTAGGGACAAGTTTCTAAAAACACTGAAGGGTAAGTTTTTCCCTTCAGTGTCTTCAGGCATTCTGTATACAGAAATATTATTTCTCTGTGAGTGGGCTTCCAGGTCTGCCAGTTTAGCTTGTACATTTTCTTGAGCTTGAATAGCTTGAAGCAGAACATGATTAGCTATGGTAGCCCACTCCTCCACCCTCCTTTCTGTCCCATACACTCTGCTTATCATTTCCTTTAAGTCTTTGGCAATTTCATTTAATTTGTTATCAATATCTTTTCTGAAACACATAAGTTCTGTGGAGAAGGGATCTTTGACTCTTTTCAGGTTGGTTTTCATATCCAACCTGGTAGTTTTTAGCTCTTCGTGGATACCGTAAATGCTAGCTTGCAGGCTATCCACGCTGTCATTTTCTGTCGTTTTCCATTATGTGTTTTTCAACCTTTCCCATTTTCATTGGTATCTTACCTCTTTGTTTACGACCAAATTTCCCCTCCACTCTTTTGAAATACTGTCAGAGTAATAATTCGAGTAAATTTGGAGAGTTTTGGTGAGCCAGTCTGGGCGCTCTCACCTCGCACGTTCACCTGCTCTGCCTCTATAAGTTCAATGAAATCTTCTTTCATAGTACATCTCTTAGGTAGAAATGACCACTACTCAAAATAATGTATGACATATATACAACAAGAGCACTCACAGAATGCAATTGCCCTGGAAGGGCAAGGGCTATACTAAAACTTTGATGTTTTTATCACAGTATGATGATGAATTTGTTATTCAAGGTTAACTTTGAAGGTCAAAGTCAAATGCTTAGCCAACCTAGGTATTCATGTCCCTCCAGCGCCTAGTATAATGTTACGAAGTTTGAAGAGGATCTATAAAAATTGTGGGTAATATAATGTTTTTACGGATTTTCACATTTGGTGTGACCTTCAACTTCACCTGATTTTCACCAAATCAGTTCAAGCTATTACTGTCAGCACAACAAATTCAAACTGCATACAAACCAGTTAACATTAACTGAATTATCACAGAAAGGCTCAATAAGCATAAAGCATGAGGTAAAGCTGAGGCCAGTCCAGCCAGTTGTTTTCAAGTTAAATCAGAGGATAACCAGTCTTTTAAATTCTACCGCTGGGCATAATGAAACCTCTTTACAAATGTGTCCGTAATCTAAATATAACGTTGAATAAAAGACAAAAAGGTTTCTCACTTGAACTCTAAACCATTTTAAAATTGGGCGAGCACAAAAAATGGAAGTGAGTAAAAGGGTGAGTTGCCTGAATAATTAGTTAATTAGTTCATATTAAGGTTTTATAAAATGTAAATGCAAGAATGTGAAAATAACTGTATGCTTGTATGTTAAGTTGAATCCATGTCTGTGTCACACTGTTAATTGTTATCGTACCCATGACTGGCTGTTTGCAAGAGTTTAAGGATGCTTAAGTATTGCGTTTTTTCGAATAGAAAAACATTTCTTTCTTTACCGTTTTATTAGATTTTAACAGACACAGCTTAACAGGGATGCGTTCATCACTACTTCTTGTTGGTTAGCTGGTCATAAAAATAGTGTTGAAAAATGAAGGCATTGATTACAGAAATTACCGGGCACCATGTGGATGCTGTGGTAAAAGTTCTGTAAAGAGCTACAGAGATAACTGTACCTACACAGTTGCAGCCCACTGTGACACATGATGCCATGGTATGATTTCAGACGAAACAGCCTCAATTACCATGAAGTCCCCCTGCAGTCATTCTCCAAGACAAGACTGATAAAAAGCAATTATTTACCCCCAACCAGTCTTATCTTTTTCAGTATTTTCCATTCTTCATGTTTAACTGTTTCTGTTAGACCTTGTCAGTGAACATTTCTATTCTTACTTTTCCCTTTTTAGGTTCTGACTTTACACCCTAAATATTATTGTGCCCTCGTCTGCTTTCACAGCTGTTTTTATTTTGAAGCCCATTTTGCCGATATAGTCCCCCCCCTTTAAAAACTGCTCACTAGCCTGATCTGTGTTAGACTGTTGTATTATTTAATTAACAAAAAGTGAGGACCATTGCAAAATTTCAAAAACGAAGAAACTAATTCATTGCTTCAGCACTGCAGTAAGGATGTTTTTCTTTTTTCACTATGTGATTATTGTGCTATAGAGAAGACCACAGTTGTGGGAAGGCGTCACTGACCCTTTTCAGATTGCTTTTGTTTAGTTAATTACACTCATATTGATGACAAAACATTTCCTGTTTCTGCAGTAAAAGTCTGCAGAGCTAAGGGCAATCCAAAATGTTTTGGAACTTGACTGTAACACTGTATAGACACACAAGCAAATGCAATTTATCATGGTCCCGGGTTCTGTAATCTAGCCTTCTCTGTAACATTCTGCAGCTTGTTAAGTCTTTATCTCTGTTACTGATTCCTTGGTTAGTTACTTCTTGTTTTATTTTGTTACTCCCTGTATTTAGTCTTACTTCCCTTACCTCATTGTCTCTGATTACTTTCAGCTGTGCTTCCGATCTGTTACTGCTCCCCTTCTTATCTTCTGTATCATTTGTAGAACTCTCCCCTTGTCCTCTGTCATGTACATGTTGCTGTGCTCTTGTTTCTCCAAGTTTCTTAGGTGTGTTTTCTTAGGTGTGCTTTGGATGCTATGATTCCTTGTTATCGTTTGGATTTTCTGAACCAGGAAAACCAGTCACACATCCACACACATGCACGCATTTACACATTAGGCCGTTTCACCTTTTGTCACAACACAAGTTTATATCAGTTCACAGAGTGAAAAAAAGTAAAGTGGCCTGCTGTACCTGTATTTTAAATGGTTATTCTCATCATGTCTCATTCTTAGGAAAGGGTGATTAAGAATATATTGTTGATTGATTAGTTGGTTTAACCACAAGAAATAGTACCACGGAAATAATCTTAAATGATAGAAATTTCACAGTGAAAGTCCAGAAATTTTACAGAGTTCGTAAGTGTGTTAATTTGTGTCTTTGTCCTGAATAGCAGCAGCCTTCGATGGGAGCAGCAGGCATTCCAGTGGCAGCCATGCATGAGTACACAGCTGCAGGGAGGTCACACAGATACGCACGCACGCACGCACGCACGCACGCACGCCATATATATATATATATATATAACACAATTAAATGCAGATTGAGTTATGACTGATGCATCCTGATGATTTGCCCTTGTAACTTCAACATACACAAACACATTCACACAGATTCAGTCACAAATCACAATAAGTAACAAATATACATAAAATTCCACATGCCGGTTCGGATGAACAAGCACACATGTGCGTACCAAAACTGTGGCTTACACACACACATGTTTTATGTTATGTTTGTTTGTTATGTATGCTAACAAACAATGGTGTGGAAAATACTAAAAAAAAACCCGGGAAGGATGGAGGGATAGAAAAGGAAAAGTGGATTAGAAAAAAAATGTTTGTAACAGAAAAAAATTAACACATCATAAACATACTGAAAAGAGAGGGAGAGAGAGAAGTCCAAAAGAGATGTGGTATATTGAAACAGGAACAAAAAAAGACATCAAAAGGAATGGGGGAATGGAAAAAAAAAGAGATGTTTCTGATAAGTGGACTGCGGAGTCTAGTTGTCAGATGAGGCGGCGCACTAATAGAAAAATGTCTGGTTATACGTTTGAAACCTGTCAGATTCTCAGTCTTGACTGCTACTAGCTATATCTGTATTGTTAAATGTTCGAGTATCTGTATCTTTGCTTTAAGTGCACTAGATAATTACAAGAGCACTTATATATAAAGAATGTAGTATAAGTATATCAAAGTCTGATAATGCAGAGCTCAACTTTACAAGAAGTTAAGCCTGAAATTCACTAGAATGTCTTAAGCACAGACAATAAACCCTGCATGTATTAAAAGACCTCTACCACATTGAGGTTGATTCCAGTGTGAGTTCATCTCAGTGATAATTTCAGTAAAAGGCAAAGAACGTTCAAGAAACTCCCAGTAATTATGCTAATTTAACATGTGGAGTAAGTCTACTGAAAGTTGTAATGTTTAAAGATCATTTAAGTAGAAATAGAACATTTTTAAACTTCCCAGCTGCAAAAAGTGCAGGATTATAGTATTATTTATTTATTTTACATTTTGAACAGGTCTTAGATTATGTGGCAGTTATGGCTCTATAGGCCTCTATAGGCAGGTGTAGAAGACACACACATGCATACGCACACAGAGGATCCATCTGACCTTATCTTGTTATTTGTGATTTGCTTGTCCTTCCATCCTCTTATCTTTTTTCTTTTATCTGTATTTGTGTTTCTGTGTAAAGCACTTTCTGACAAACTTGTTTGATAAAAGCACTTGAGGAATAAATTGGACTTGGCTTGCAAATGAGAGCAAGAGAACAGAGGTAGAGGCCAAGGGGCGGATTGACAGGACCACAACAGATAGATGGCAAGAGTCAGACAGGAAACATAAGATGAGGATCAGATGAGCAGGGGAGCAATGATGAAGTGAGAGAGAAAGAAGAGGAGACAGGTTACTTCAAAAGAATCAACAAACAAAGTTCTGAAAGGTGAATAGCTTACTTTAGACACCTAGAAAGGATGACCATGTGACCAACAGCACTGATAAAACATGCACGTGGCAATGTAATAACGTAGTTGTTCCACTGGAACTAATGTGAAGAAGATTGTTGCAAGATCTGTGAATATAGAACAGGATGGTCAAAAAATCATTTCCCATAAGGAAGAACAGGGGAGGAAATAGGAGGAAAAAAACTTGATTAACAGCCTTCTGATAGTTTTACTTTGATGCCAGAATTTATCTAGTCAGACTCTGCAGCAGGTTTCAGCTACTGGATATCTTAAATTTTGAAGGAAACCTTTTAATTGCAAACAAGGAAACTGTGCATGCAAGCAAGTTAGAAACGGATAACAAAACTGTGAGGTGTATACATTTTGTCAGTGTTCTGTAGTACAGAGAACAGAAACACAGTAACGGTGTTTGTGTTCTCTAACATGAATTTCATGTAAATGTAAAGACGTGATATGACTGACCCCTTATAAACATAGCAGCCAGGATAGAAGCAGCCTCGCTATAACTCTGTCTCTCTTTTGCTGTTTGACACACACTTGCACGCACACACACAGGCTGGGTTTCAGACAGGTAATTAAGAAGCAATGATTGGTCTGTTCTGTGCTTGCTAAGGCATCATTTTATTGGCGCCCTCTTCCAAATCACATGCCTGGGCAATTTACTGGCACTTCAACCACAACTGCAGAGTCCATATGTTGTGATTAAAGCCCCATCAAATAAAGCACATCTGGGGATCACACTTAGACTAGTAAATTACAAAAGTGAGATCCTCAACTTGTGGCACCATCATTCTTCTTTCCATCAAAGGTAAAGAATTTTACAGCAGATGATAAAGAAACAAGATTAATAGGTCTTTTCTGCAGTATTAACTGTTTCTTACAGGTCCTTGTAACTAGTCTGAATCCTAAAACACAGCTCGCCACTATTTTTAGAAGCCTGCTGAGCATGGGAGCTTCTTAGTGCTACTATAACTAAAATCATTGTATTGTTTTGTGCATCATTTTTGTTGTGAGGAGCAGAGGATTTCTGGGTAATCTGGCAAATAGCTTCAGTGTCACCGACTTTTGAGAAGAGATGTAATTCACTCTATAATTTATGTTTTCAGGGGTGATGGAGACAAAGTTTTTATATTGCAGAAATTCTTCTAATTGTTTCTATAATGCCCAAGGGTTTTCTTTTTTGCTCCACAGCTGTGAAGCATTACTTACTGAATTTGGGATATTAAAAATAGACACTAACTTTTTGGCTGCAGTGGTCATCTCACAATTTAAACAGCTTTTTTCATTCCTCTTCAGTGTCACAGAGGGCAGTTTAGTCCATATCAAGTGTGGACAGTTAGTCATTAAACTGCCAAAACTGTCATCAGTAAACAAGATTGTATTTTCTCTAAGGGTTTCCGTTTGTGTCATTGTTGTCATCTTTGAAAGTGGAGGTCAAGGTTTGTGCTTGACTCATGAGTGAGTATGTGAGGCTTTTGTCACTGCTTATTCCCTTTTTTCACTTGATTCTATTCTATTCTGTAATTCTCAGTTTCAAAGGTACTTTGGGGTGAAACTAACAGGTTAAAGTGCTTTATAAATACTGGTTTGCATCTCAAATTGTAAGAGGAGAGGAGGAGAGATGAAGATCAAAGGAAATGGAGTAGATATAGATATTGAAAACTAAAAATCACGACTTTTTTTTATTTTGCACTGATTTTGACACTTCATCTGATGATTTGCACTGTTTGCTGAAATTAATTCAAGTCCCTATTTAGCATGTTCAACACCATCATAACAGTTTAAAGAAAATCTAATTAAGCTTGTAGGCATGCCAGCATTTCAGGTTTATTATTATTTAGTATGTTTGGACAGTGATTTATTAAAAGCTTGCATGAAGGGACCAACTTCTTTTTTGCCACTCAAAGTGTCAGCTTTGCAGGACTTTCCTTAAGGCATATTAACACGAATGATTAATCTGGAGGATTAGACTGCAGCCTATTTCCAGGAAACCGTTTATATATGCAGATTGTGTTATACTGTAAATTGTCCCTTCAGGGCCTCTGTCTCAGACCCCATATGTTTCATCATCTGCCTCACTGTTGGTGTCAGATGAATCCATTAGCATATAGAATCATTAGCCCAGGATTCTCTCCACTTAAAGTGAAATATCAGTCTTGAACAATATGCAGTATTGGTTTATTGCCCATTCTGTTTATTATCATCTAAAAAAAAAAAAATCATGTTTCAACTATTGTTGGTAAAATGAGATTACATAAACCATCATTACCAAGATAAACATCATGCTTATATCACATCTACATACTAAGGAAGGTTTGCAAAATGGCTGAAAACTCTTGAAGGGGAAAGAAATCAATGATGCTTTCAGCAAGACTATATTTTGACGTTGTCATTTTATTCCTGCTGAAATCAGTGTACAGTCGTGGCCAAAAGTTTTGAGAATCACATAAATATTGCTGCTTAAGTTTCTATAATAGCAATTTGCATACACTCCAGAATGTTATGAAGAGGGATCAGATGAATTGCATAATCCCCAAAAAACCTTTCCACTGTATTTCATTGCTGTCATTAAAGGACCTGCTGAGACCATTTCAGTAATCGTCTTGTTAACTCAGGTGAGAATGTTGACGAGCACAAGGCTGGAGATCATTATGTCAGGCTGATTGGGTTAGAATGGCAGACCTGACATGTTAAAAGGAGGGTGATGCTTGAAATCATTGTTCTTCCATTGTTAACCATGGTGACCTGCAAAGAAACACGTGCAGCCATCATTGCGTTGCATAAAAATGGCTTCACAGGCAAGGATATTGTGGCTACTAAGATTGTACCTAAATCAACAATTTATAGGATCATCAAGAACTTCAAGGAAGGAGGTTCTATTCTTGTTAAGAAGCCTTCAGGGCGTCCAAGAAAGTTCAGCAAGCGCCAGGATCGTCTCCTGAAGAGGATTCAGCTGCGGGATCGGAGTGCCACCAGTGCAGAGCTTGCTCA
>VVHJ01035649.1:6925-21923 GCA_015107715.1 Tylochromis polylepis
ACAGGCTCTCATTTTGTTTAGGAGCAATACAGCTGAGGAGTTAATGACAAACAATCTACCGTCATAAGGGAAAAATATGAAAAAAGTATAGCGGCATTCCCCCCGACCGAGGCAATCGGCCTTAAAATGAGCAACGCTATTTATTTATGCAAGAAGTTTTAACAGACAAGTGCTTCTGAAACCCGATAATACAATTTATTTGATAATTTTATTTTCTCTATCACGGCTGTTTCCTTTGTGTCAGTTCATTAAGTAGCTGCTGCATTAAAATAAAAAAAAATTCATATGGATTCTGGGTCTAACTGAATGTTTTTAATGTAAGTTTACAACAGATTAAAAAGAACAAAAAATTAAAAAACATTTTTTTAAGAAGTCGGAGTAAAACGAAGCATGGTTACGTTCACTGCAGCTGCAGCAGAGAGCAGGTTTTTGTCCATAAATAATCTGAGTGTAATATTAAAAATGACTCATTCACCAGCTTCACAAAAAATAGCCTGGGATTTGTTTATGAGCCTGTTTTAAGCCTATGAGACCTCTTAGCGCTTTTTTATTATTTTATTTCTCTGTTTTCTTTTAATTTTTCCTTTTTGGTTTAGAGTTTATCTTGTAAAGCACCTTCCTTGACTGGCATGCTTGAAATGTGCGATATTAATAAACTTGCCTTTCCCTTTATGCTTATAAAGAGCATTCAGGTAAAACTGAGTTGGGTGATGTCAGACTAGCTTCCATTTCATGGAGTCTGGATGTCTCCCACATGTCCTTTTCGTGTGTCTCCTGGTCTAAACTTCATTTATGTTGAATCCAAAATACCCACAGGTGTAAACTGAGTTTGAAGGTGTCAGGCAAACAAAACAACGAGTCCCTTGTGAACCCCACTCAGTTGTGTGAGTAGAGGTTTAAGTTGTTCAGAGATATCTCAGAGGTGTTACTGCTCAGTCGTTTCAGGCTTTCTTGAAAAACAAAAAGAAAAAGGAAGAAAGAACAAAACAAAACAAAAGACGTTGATTGGACCAAATGTTGTCACCATTACGGAGCTTTTTGTGAGTTTTAACTGCCAAAATGTACCCCGTCGGTTACGGTTGCGTCTGTGGCCTCACATTTATGAGAGATAAGAAGTCGTCCTTACACGTGGGTCAGTGGTGAGTTTTCATCTTCACAGATACTGTTGCTTTGTTGCTGCGCTGTAGCACTGTGTGGACACTGCAGGCACATTTCAGGCAGCGTTCAATTCAATTCAATTTTATTTATACAGCGCCAAATCACAACAATAGTCGCCTCAAGGCGCTTAATATTTGTACAGTAGATTGTACAATAATAGATACAGAGAAAACCCAACAATCATATGACCCCCTATGAGCAAGCACTTTGGCGACAGTGGGAAGAAAAAACTCCCTTTTAACAGGAAGAAACCTCCGGCAGAACCAGGCTCAGGGAGGGGCGGGGCCATCTGCTGCGACCGGTTGGGGTGAGAGAAGGAAACAGGATAAAGACATGCTGTGGAAGAGAGACAGAGATAACAGATATGATTCAATGCAGAGACGTCTGTTAATGTCGTTGTTGGGCTGTGTGGGTGTAGTGCAAAAGGTTTAAAAGCCACGCAGGAAGGGTGTGACAGAATTTCAAATGGCTGATAATGGTGCAGATTTTTAAACAATAGCTCGGGGGGATTATTGATAGTGTTCTGTAATCTACAGCCCTTACAGCTGAAGATGAGTGAGGCACAGATGAAAAGGCAGGTCAGTTTTCAGGCCACTAAAATAGGTTAAAGACTGAGTGAAACACCTGAATGGTGAGTTTGGTGATTGTGCTATTTGCTGCATGAAAATGCAAATGTCCTCTGCAGTTGGAGCTCACATTAGCCTGTTTTGAACCTTTTTTCTATATGCCGTAATCGCTAACTTGTAGAAATCACATGTGTTGCCTCCCGTTCATTCTTTCCAGGCAGCTCCATCGCCTTAATCTTACTTAAGAGTATTTCCAGTTTTGCAAATGCATCTGAACCAGACTATTTCCTCTGTTTTCCGCGTTCATGTAAGGACAGCTGTGAAAAGTATCCCCACCTGATTTCACAGGAACTCCAAAGCTCACATATGAAAATAGCTTAAGAAAAGAGATGTTAACTACTATTACCAAAGTGCATTAAAGTAAAAAACATCCATTTGCTTGGCCATACAAATGAGTCAGGTAAAGACTGTGCTTTGTAGAGATCCTAGAGTACATCCTTGATTAGATTTTCAGAATATGAGGACCAGTGCACTTATAACCTTTATTCCTCAGAAGTGAAAATGATGGGACAGGGAGTTCGCCACGAAGGGGAAGAAGCCCCCCCCCCAAAAAAAAATATTGAGAAGCACAGACGGAAATCATCACATGCAACAAACTGTCCACTACAGCCGCTTCTTGTGTGTGGAGTGAGTTAAGCTGAAGGACCAACAATGTCACAACTGGGGTGCAAACGTTTGAAAAGATGGCAGAAAAAAAGAGCTCCATTTTTAACTCTTCCTCCTCCTGTAAAAGCACTGATGTGTGTCTGAGTGGTGACACCTATTGTTCAGGAGAATACTGCAGTAAGTACTTGCACTCTTAATGCCGGTGTAAATGGGGCGGAGATGTGGTGACGTCACTGTTCATGTGCAACACAGACAACACAGCGAGTATAATGGTTCCATTTGTGTAGGACCGTGCTGTCACCATCAACAGTGATAAGTACCCAGTACTGTGAATATGTCTGCAGTAGACTGTTTCCTGCTGCGTGCCAGTTACTTAAACACACTCAGTGTTTAAAAACAAATAATCAAAATGGTCCCAGGCAGCCAAAATAAAACAAAAACGTATGAAAGTCTGAAATGACTGAAATGAACAGCGTGACTGTTTGTGTCTGACGTGGAACGAATTTTAAACCGATTACAGCTTTTTCCATTAATAAGTGAAAGGTGACGTTTAGAAAGGATAGTCCAAGGTCATGAAAAATTAAGAATAGATGTGGAAAAAAATGAGTTTACTGTAAAATAAATAAGTAATCAAAAAATAAACTGGACTTATGCTAACACTGAAACTGATAAAAAAAAAAAAAAATAAATCAACGGGAAATTGATGCAAACAAAACTGAAATGAAAACAGACAAAAGAAAATCTCGAACATGAATTTATACATTTGTGATGCTTTGTTGTTGATTGTGCCTTTTAGATCTGAGTGACAGTTACAAACACAAACTGTAAAGAAAACATGTCTTATCACAATGCCTCGCCAATACAGTACGTTACTGTAGCGTGCGCGCGTGTGTGTGTGTGTTCAGGGGTAAAAACTGTAATTCAGTGTGGTTTCCTCCCTGTGGTCACTGGGTTAGGTAACAGACTGTCTTTCGTTATGGCTTTTTTTTCCCCTTACACCCCCTCGCCCCCATTTTTCCTGATCAGTCCGGCAAATGAATCAGTTGCCTCCCTTTACTTTCCTCTCTCTCTCCCTCCGTTGCTGTGGTCAGGCCTTCTGAGTGACACGGCAACTGAATCTATTCTTACATAACCAGTGTAACTGTCTGTGGGTGTGGGGTATGTGTGTGGGTGTGTGTATGTGTGTCTGCTTTAGTGGCTGTTTTCTTGTGTATTTCTGCTGTTACAAAATGGTGGATAAACTAATAACACACAACACGAGTGCAGAGGTGAATATCTTCATTGCAAATAATTGTACCTACAGAGTGCGATTCATCTTAAAGCCGGCTTCTGGTGTGCTCTCAGTGTTAGACCAGGGCACCGGTGGCTCTTTGGACAATCAGGTTGAAGAACTGTTAGAAAGCAACGCACAACTGATAATGTTGCGTTGGGTTGTGCACATAAAAGTACCACAAAATGCTGCAAAGAGGAGAACTCTCAGCTCCGCACAGCCGGTGTGACGTGGGTGTGAAAGCTGGATTATCCGTTTTGGTTGCAGATAATGGCTTTCACAGACTTCCTGAATCCAAAAAAGGTGTGTGAGGAGGGGATTTCCAATACTACATCACCATCCAGCATGCATTCAGGGTGAACCGCGTTACTCAGACAGAGTAGTCTGCACAAGTTTATATGAATTCTTTTATTTACATATTTAGTTATTGTTCCGTTTTAATACCATAATGCATGAATTAATTGAATCCTTGTAAAGACGATAAACCTACATTTAATATTTCTATTAAATTATTTATTTTGTTTTATATTTCAACATAAAAAAAAAACCCATTATAGATAGAATATTTAAAGCAGTAGAGTAACTGGGTAACTTAAAAAAAATATTACCTTTGAGATCTTTTGGTGAATTTTGACATGTAACCATTGAATGCCTTTAAATAAATAAATAAAAGCTTGAAGGCAGTTTATTTTTCTGCACTCTTGCTGTAAGAACACTGGTCAACTATTTTTTAGAAGTTGTCCATTTCCTATGGATTTTAAAGTTCTGCATGCAAATATTACTGGTACATGTAATTTGCTGCTACTAGGAAGAGCAAATTCAAAGTTAAAGAGGTCGAAAGGTCAAATAGAGATAAAAATCATAAGATTTGAAATCTGAAAACTGAATTTCATACTTGACACAAATGCATTTAACATCAGAACAGATGCATCAAAATTCAGTGAACGGTTTAGGGGGGAGTGGTCATCATTTGGGTCATTTTTGCCAAAATTCAGGGGTCAAAATGTATTTTAGTCATTTCTTTTCAGACATCATTTCCAGGCTCAGTGACCTATACTTAGTAAAGTGAGTATAAAGCGGGGCATTTGACTATAGTCCACTATGCCAGTGTGCAGCACATTCCTCTGTAGATAACAGTCGCTACAGTTTTATGACTGTACATCATCTGTAATGTCATAGTGGTGGGTTACGCTCACGCTGGCAGTGAAACACCACTGGCCGTGTCAGTTAGCAGTAGTTTGGGTGGAGATGAGGGAGGGGCAGGTTTACGGAGGCTGGCAAAAACAGTAAAACAGAGGTTGGTGGTTAGGTTGTATGTTTTCAGTATGCTGACAGCCAACACAAGTATGGGAAGTGACATGTGTCCGTCAACACGGCTGACGCTTTGACGGGCCGCTTGTGTGTGCTCTGAAAATACAAGTTGTACCCAATTCTAGAATAACTCTGAGTGAACATGCATGCAATGTAGATTAGTTTTTGCTTTGTCACATTCACACACACAGTGTGTCTGCCCCTCTCTCTCTTGCACACACAGACCCAGCATGGTTTTCAGCCCCCTGTCTGAGCCTGTCTTGGCCTCTTTGTCGAAGCCAGCAGGACAAGAGCCCCATTGTCCCGAGGCTTCTCCATATGTTCCCATATTCATCTCAGTGAAGCTTTATGGACAATGCCAGCACACAGGATCTGATCAAACTGTCCTCTGAGGCTTAAGCCAGTACAAGAGCTCACCAGAAGCCTCACGTGGCTGAACTGCAGTGAACTGCAAATGGTTGAACAATTGATTACTGAAGCTGGTCCTGGCAATAGTGAAAGTTGGCTATTTGATGATAACACAGGTTTATGTATGTTTAGATGACCAAGGTCTTTCCACCTTCAGCGATAAGTAATCCTAATCCTGTGTTTTGGAAATTTTATTTTATTTTGTCCCCTGGTGACTTTGGACAAAGAAAAATCATCAAAATTTGGAAACATAGATGTTACTGCTCAACATCTGTGAGTACTTGACCTCAGGGGCTTAATGTCATGAGTCAGACTGTGCCTGCACTAAAACAACTACACCACTCTTGCTGAATTAGTCTACATGAATGAATCTAATATAGAATATATTCTAAAAGCATAATTTTCAATGTACTCATTATTTTATTTTCAAGATTGGAATGGGTTTTTACATAAAATCAGTCCGGGACTTTTTGTATTCTTACATGCACCTCTGCTGGGTCTGCTGGGACGTCTTTTCTTGCAGAAGCTTATGTTGTTTAAGTTGAATAACCACATTTACTAAATTAGAGTCACAAATGCCTTCTGACCGCAGCGGACCCTTGGGCACTTGTGGATGCAGACAAATAACCTTGGTGTAAGACAACAAGGGGCCAAGTTACACATCAGGGTTTTTTATGGGTTGCCAAAGAAAGGTGTAATTTTTTGTTGTTGTAATTCTTAAAATCATCCAGTGCATTCAGTGTCACTTGTGTGATGAAAGAACAAAGATTATTCAGACTAACTGTGAGCATCCTGTGGGTTGGGCGCTGGGATTTTAACTACAGAAATAAAAAAAACAGTTCATGGTTTTGACATTCATCCTGCCATCCTCCCTCTCACTGCCCTCCATTGTCATGGATGTAGGCTCTTTCAGGTCATTTCCATTTCAGGGTGGATCTGAATAGTCATCATGCGACTTGTTTACAAGGATATAGTTTGTTGTTGCATCTGGTTTGTTTGTGGTGGTGGACCCACTGCACCCATTTCTTTAACCCAGCTGATTTCACTTGTTTGTTCCTTCCTGGCTCGTATCCCTGTTTTATGTCTTTTCCTTCTTTCTTTGTGACGTAATGAGCTCATAGAATAAAAAAAAAAAAAATTGTCATTCATTTGTCGTTAACACATCATTAGGTTTCATAGTTAGTGCTAACTGCAGTGTCTGGTCAGGCAGATGATTTTCACAACCTTTTGAAACTGTATGACAAAACTAGTGACCGTGCATAGGACAGAAAAATAACAAACAACTTTTCGTGTGCACACAAAGTGCTTTTTACTTTGTGTGCCACAAGATTTTCAGTGAGTCCTCCTGTGGTCTTTGGAACAAGTACAAACACTGGTCACGATAGCATAGATTACTTTGTGAGCTTTGTGTGTGTGTTTTTGTGTCATTATAAGTGTAGTGATCTAGCTGAATGTAACACTTAATGCTTTGACAATGAACAGAACAGATTTTGTGAACATGACGTTCATAGATCAGTCTTGAACTCATATTTGCATTTAAGGTGGGTGTGGTCACACCTATGAGTACCCAGTGCTCAGGAAGTAATGACTACTTTACTGATCCAGTATGAACATGGTCTCTCTTTATCTTTTTATTAATGAAAAGTACCATTTCCGTACATGAACTTAAATTCTTACAGTACCACTAGTAATAGAAATAAAAAGGTCTACGGGATGTAAATTGTTGTGCACATATGACGAAGTGATGTCTGTTTCCAGAACAATATTTGTTATGCAAAAACGAGAACTCCAGCGTTGAGAAGCACTGCAGCAGTTTTTTTAATGCTTGAAAAAGTAACGCATACACCTAGCTTCAATCCTGACGGGAACAACACTTAACACTTACTCTTACAGCTGAACTGGAGAATAGACACAGATTTTGGACTTCGTTATGAAGGCAAATATTATCCATGGAGGCCAAAATGTTTTTGTTTTTTTGCTGAAATTTGAGAACTTGGGAGTCATCTACTTCTGGAGTAATATTTTCTGTAGATTTAATATTTTTGATTTGGGCTCAAAAGTACTCAAGATGTAAAAAAACCCAACAACTATTAATTCATTAATAGATTTTTTAAAAATTTAATTGCACATTAGCCAGCAGATAACAAAGTAGCTGACTCCACTAAAGAGACATTTTAAAAACTGAAACTGTGGAAAAAGTAGTATTAATAATATCATTATCATTCTCTTCCAATATAAAATATTTGTTCTATGGTGGAGCCACTGAGTTCTTTGCTCTTTTTGTACCCGGGGAATAAACTCAACACAAACAGGACTCTGTCAGCAATAATAAAGCACACAGCAACTCTATCTGCTTTTAAGCTGGTGATTTATGGGACCTTTTCTAAGGTGCCAGGAAGTATTTCCAGCCCTGATAGGAGTGAAGCAGTTTTAAACGGCCGATTAAAGTGAAAACTTGTTGAGATTAATGGTGACTACAGTTGAGAAATGAACATGTCGTTGACGCTGAGAAACAAATGGTGACCCAAGGATGTTGGTGGCTTTTATAGAGGTGGATAAATCACTATACAGGGACCTGACTCTGGTGAGGTCACACAAACAACTGCGTTAGGACAAGCTGCTAAAGGAGGATATTTCACTTTGTCTTTGGCCTTGTTCCATCCACAAAGCAAGTTTCCTCACTTCTAATTGTGCTTCTAGCCTTTGGAAAATGGCTGTAAAAAGAAAACTGATGGTCGCCTTCCTGCAAACATTGCTACTGGGATTTAAAATAATAGTGGTCTCACACCTCTAACCAGTGCAATGAAAGCCACAGTGCACAAGTTTGTATTTTAAAAGGACAAAGAGACCCAAAAAAAAAGACAAAGGGATGATGAATAATTCATTATTTTCATTTTGTTAACTCCACTAATTAAAACTGTGAAGATTCATTTTAGATTGCTGACTTCAATTCAAGGTTGTGAAGGTTGAGCCAGTCATAAATAAACAGATTTCTGAAGCCATTTTTATCTTAGCCCCAGTCTTAATTTCATTTCAGGTAAGTGTGCTCTGTGAATCTATGAATGCACGTTTCATTTCTTGCTTCTTGCTGATACCTGACGACACACCTGCAAAGGTGAAAGCTAACATGGACGCTCCAATCTGTATAAACCAGGACTGTGTTTCCAGGTCTTGTCTGCTTGTAGTCTATTACTGACCAAATCAAATTCAATCAGGCTTTGGTTGCAGGTGAACAACTCTGGTGCAGAGCAGATGAGGTCACACGCTAGTTGAAATAATTGGCTAATAATAATCAGCTATACCTTATTATTTTGTTAAAATTTGACTTTTTAAAATGTATCTTCATTCGTAAAGTATGAAAAGGAAGTCTTGACCCAGTTTTCTGTTGACTACATTGGAAGCCCCAAATACTGGCTGTAATTGGGGCCCCAAAAGGCTAATAGCTTAGCCCTGAAAGGCTAGACTATCCATTCAGTTCTTAGAGTGCGGAGCATCCGTTAACAAATTCAAACAGGCTTTTAAAGAAAACCATGGCAGCATGGCTTGTGTTTGCAAAGCTATATCTGAATAAACCACAAGATTTCTTGAACAATCTCCTCTGAACAGACAAGCCCAGTAGAGATGTTTGACAGTAATGTAGCACGCCACATTTGGTGAAAACACATCAGCACAAACACCTCATACCAACCGTTAAACACAGCGGTGGAGGCTTGACAAACTAGGCTTGTTTTGCAGGCACTGGCCCTGGGTACCTTGCAGTGAAAGCAGTAACTCCTCTGTCTCTAGAGTCAAAAGTGAAGTCATGTGTCCAATGCCAAAAGGTTGATTCTGTTCATCTGGACGTAGCGTTTTGAGTGGGAGAAACGTTTCGTCACTCATCCAAGTGACTTCTTCAGTCTCAGCTGACTGCAGGTTTCCCCAACAGTACATTTGCACAATGACTGAAACTAGGCCACTGAATGAACAATGGGCTGTGAGGTGCATGCACCAAGACATGTGTCCGATGGCTAGAGCTTGACTGAAAATGGGTCACGAAACAGGACAAGCACAGCAGCAAAAAGCAAGTAAATAAAAATCAAGGTGGTTTAGTGGCCCATTCAAAATGCTGTAGCTGTGCATAAATGAATACTCATAAAAAAACCCTCAATGAACTAAACATACATTTTAAAAATTCCACAATGATGTGAGAGACTGATAATGTCATACAGAAAGTGATTATTTCATCTTACTGCTGCAAAAGGCGATTCTACAAGCTACAAGGTCTGCAGGATTACTCCGACAGGTTTCAGTGTGTTTTAGAAGGAAGTAAAACTGGGTCATTGTTGAATTCAATTGTAACTCATTTAAATAACTTCAGGAACTTGGGGGGATAGGTTTCCAATCGAGTACAGTTCACTGTTTCTCTTCTGTTGCAGCAAAAAATGTTCTCTTTCTCCACGCTGTCATTGTCATCAGGTCCACAGCCGCAGCCGTTTTCCCTCCTTCTGATCCCCCACTGGACCACATGGCTCCTTAAATCCTTTGAATTGACTAACTGCACTTGATCCCCACCATGCGTGCACACACACACTCTCACACACACACAGCCAATGCATCATAGCACCGCTTTCATCTCACTCTCCTTTTTCTCCCCCAACAAGGAATCTCCGACTTCCCCTCTTCAGCTCAGTCTTGAGGAGGGAAGCAGCAGCTGGTCCTGCTTCCTGGAAGAATGTCATGCCCAAAGAAAGAAAGCGTGAGTGTGTGTGTGTGTGGGGGGGAGGTGAGTGAACACAGTGTTAAGGGCGTCCACTGGATTATGCTTTGACAAAAGAGTGGACCCCCTGCTGTTGTAATTTTCCCGCCAGTCAGTTTCCTGTTTCCTGGAATCTGGCAACGTCTCACACACGCGCACACACACACATGCACACACACACACACACGTAGAAGAACTATCTGGTGCCAGCTGCTCACTATGATGCAACAACAGAGTGACCAGCAAGCCCTCGGGGCATCTGGGTAATAAAGACTTCTTTTCATCAAATGCCTGGGAACATAATCCATACATTATTTTATCGCATTGCTTTGAAATCGCTTTAAAAAACATGCGGACAGGGAATCTGCAGAATCCTGTTTATCCTGTGACAATAATAAAAAGATTATTGTCGACACTGATGCTGACTCTCAATGTTCAGCACATGGTTCGGTACTTTAATGGTTGTCAGCATTTTGGACAAAGAAAATCCTGTTCAAAACACATTTAAATCTACCCCTCTGAATTATTTGCAATCCATTTAACAAAGCTATTGTTTTAAAAAGTCATCTTATAAAATGTTCAATATAAACATTCAGAATTTATACACCGTCTCTAAAACATTCAGTAATCTTTCATGCTCTAGATGCAGTAATAAGATTCATTATCTTGTGGTCTACATAATGGCTTTCACTTAAAGTTCACTTCTGTGAGGATGATGCAACATATTTTTAAAGTAAATAAAAATGCTCCACCAGCTGTATCATAGCAATAGCAGAAACAAAAGGCACAAACAGGCACAAGCCTGTAATATTATCTCCAGGCTAATGGGCTAACAATTACAGAGCCTAATGTAACTCCAGGATAAAACTGATGAAGTCTGAGGCTTTCAGAGTTGTTCTTGAAAGTATGTACTGTAAGGACGGGACACTGCTTATCTAACCCGTACAGGATATCCACGCTAATGTTGTTAACAAGTTAGAGCAGCAGCACAAAAAACACATAAAAGACGACATGGCCAGTGTGATGTCACCCGCTGGCTTTGAGCTCTGCGTTTTGAAGCTTCAACACTGTCAGCTTTTTGGATGAGATGACCATATTTGGAAAAGAGGGTGGAGTGTGACGTTATCGTGCTTAAGCTTCTTTAGAAAGCTTTACAGGTGCAATGCACAGACACGCAAATGTGCTAACTAGTTCCATGTAACAGGCTAATAAAACAGAAACGCAAACTTCTTGCCCAATCTGTTCCAAATAGGAACTTGTCAGATTATTTCATTACAAATGTTTCAAAGGGACAAACAACACAAACATAGTGGAAATGTCCAGCAGCTACAGAAGCTACGTGGGACTTTGTCTCTGTTAGAGCCAGCCTCAAGTGGCTGTTAGAGGAACTGCAATTTTGTGACACTTCCTGGTTTCATTCTTTAGCCTCGGAGGCTGCTTGGCCCTGCCTGAGCAGCTCAAACGTGACCGCAGTGTGCCTCACCTAGATTTGAAATGTTGCCTGTTTTTGATTGTAAAGTAAAGCAGTAAAAAAAACCCAGGTAAGTCGTGACATTGTTATCGTACTAGAAGCATTATATAACTGTGGCATTTTTATATCAATGTATAGCAATATTTGTGTGAAAAGTCTCAGATTTGAAAAAATATGGTCTAAATAATACAAAACCCCAACATTCCTGCAATTGAATGTTGTTAATTGGAGAGACTGTAGACCACATGTGTACTCATACTCATCTTTGTGATTTCTACTGCCCTCTCAGCCACATCTTTTAAAAAAGGAGATTTTAATCTCAATAAGACTTCTTCCTGGATGAATATAAAATAAAAATGATGCAGACAGCAGAGTTCACCAGTGATGAGAGAAGCAGGAAAAAAAAGATACAAAAATACAGCGTGTAAAACACAGATAGTGTCTTCATTGGTTTTAACACTTGGTTTTGACTTCAGCTCACTTCTTTGCAGCTGGCTGAAGGTCCAGCGACAGACCATCAACCAGAACTGTTTCAGCCAGTCAGTTCAGGCAGCTACAAGCCCAACCAGCATATGGAAAAAGTAGTTATGTTGCTAACTACCACGACAGCTAGCGGATATATATGTGCTGACATACATGTTCATATATCTGATTTCGGCTCTCATAGTGGGATAGGGCAGGAGGCGGGACCAGATACTGTATCTGCCCTCACCAGCACCGGTGTCTCTGATATTTTGGTGTTAATTCTGTCACACAGGAGGAAGTGGTGACATGTCATCCCTTGTGCTATTGTGTAAACTGTGGTCATAGAAATGGTAGCTCCTTGAAGCGCTGACAAATGTCTCTTTAAAGGAAAAAACAAGCCAGACTGAAAGGTGCTGCAGCTTCAAGTACATTTACAAATGCATGAACATCAGGATGATGTGCAGACACTCAAGTGTTCAACACAAATGTCTTTGAGGACAAATGCCTGCCTCCATGACACACACACACACACACACACACACACACACACACACACACACACACACACACACACACACACACACACACACACACACGCACACACACACACACATATGGGTGTTGGTTTGAGTTTTGAGAGGTGTTGTTATTTGCTAAATGAGACCAGTCTCCTCAGCAGCTGCTGCAATGTTATTTTAACAGGGGATGCTATATGTGTGTGCATGTTTGTTTGTGTGTGTCTAGTATGTCTAGTGTGTGTGTGTGTGTGTGTGTGTGTGTGTGTGTGTGTGTGTGTGTGTGTGCGCGCGCGCGCGCGCATGCACCTCCTGCCTTTAGTTCTTGTGGCTGAAGCTCTTTTGTTTCTACATTTCAGTCAGGATCAGACAAAAGAGAGTGTCTTATAGTGGTTTAGCAGGATCTTTAATCACGTTTAAGCACAAACACCACTGCACCTGTAAACTCTTATAAAAAAGATTTCAGCTTTGAAGTCCTAAGAACAATATGCATGTGTCAGCTGTGTAACCTCATCAAATCCTATTGTCACATTTATCGGAAACCGAATTGAGTTGTGTGTCTGTAAACATAAAGAAAACATTTCAAAAACATTCACTTTGACTTACATGTTGTACAGTTTGTCCTATGCTCTGGTTTGAATTACAATAAAGCATCTTGTGAATGCGATGCTGTTTCGAGACAATCTGGGAAGCTCCCATCATGGGGCTTTCCCCGAAGCAGGATTAATTTGATCAGATAAATGAGATTTACATGCTAAACACAATAGAGCCCATTTTACATGTTTATAATTAGTTGGAAACGTACATTATAGCCAACACTTCGGCCAGAAGCAATAACTCCTGTGGATGGAAGGCAGATAAAACCCCACAAAAGGATCTTTGAGAAGTTTCTGAGACCAAATAGAGCAACGGTTCTGGTCATCACACAAGACATCTGAACAACAACAACAACAACAACAGCAACAAATCGTAATAACAATAATCAGAAAATAAAATCTAAAACACGAAGCTGTACACTGAAACTCAACTGTGTTTTTAGGGCGAGCCTTAAAGTTCATTCCTCATGCTGACTTGCTTTGGTGCCACAGGAATGTTGGCTATGGTAATGTGAGGTCAGAGAGGTTAAAAGTCCTGCCTTTTATATTTTTGGACATAGCTTCATTGTCCACTCACTCCTCCATTCAGCTGCTGCAATGCTATTCAGATGTAAACAACATATGGTGCGCCTATTAAGAATTACTGAACCCAAACCAAAAAATCCTACTCGCTGTCACTTCTAGTGGCGACCAACACTTTAAACTGGACAGAATTACTGAATCACTCTTTTTATTCACTGATGTAAAACTCGATTACACACAGTCAAAGAAATCAAACATAGTTTAATAACTCAGTTGTAAATAACAGGCATTTAACTTTTGTTCTCTTCATGCAATGAATGTCCCTCAACCATTGGCTGATGTCCATAGCTTTGTGAATGTGGGACAGCATGGAAACGTGATTGGTTGATTGTCGAAATGTTGCAAAAACACAACGACAAATGCTACGTGTCAGTTTGTAGCATCATCTTTCCTGGTTCCATGGAAATGACTTGTAGCTAGGTGCTTCTTCAACCTTACAGCAAACTAAGGTTAAAAAGAAAACAGTATATAAACATACATAAACAGTCGTCACACAGCTACTTTTGTTTAAAGTGTGCTGTACTGAATCTTGCGGCTGATATTTGTGATGTACATTTAAATAGCATTATGCCAGCCACTAAGCATATATAATAATCAACGTATGAACTACAGCAGGGTGGCCACAAATAGAAGCGATTACTAATGAGTGCCGTCAATCCTACGGTTCCCCTGTGTGGTCCTCGTTGTAACATATGATGACCTCAGCTCTAACGCTATGAAATCAGAATCTGTCAGTTTTATTTTTATTACAATTTTCTCCCAAGTCTTGGCAATAAGGGATCAAAGAAAATAACCATTCTAACTGACCCACATCAAAAACTGTTCACATTTTACAAAAAGTTTGGTTTTGAAATGTCTTTAGGGTTAGGGTTACTATGTTAGGGTTAGATGAATGGATAGGATGAACTAATGCATACCTCTGAACCTGTAGATGCACAGTGGCATCTCACAGCAGTCTGACATATAGGGACAAGCTTTATTTCATTGAAAGTTTAGGGTAAACAGGAATCTCATCCCAGCATGCACTGGGCGAAAAGCAAAGTTTTAAGATCAGGCTTCAAACTTTCCTTTTTGCTAAAGCATATAGTTAGGGCCGGATCAGGTGACCCTGAATCCTCCCTTAGTTAGGCTGCAATAGGTGGATTCCCATGTTGCATTGAGTGTTTCTTCTTCACTCACTATGTGTTCATAGACCTCTCTGCACTGAATCATACTTGTTATTAATCTCTGTCTCTCTTCCACAGCATGTCTTTAT
>VVHJ01035650.1:0-33801 GCA_015107715.1 Tylochromis polylepis
CAGGCCTTTTGGGGGGCATTGCCACTTCTCCCACACCCGCCTCTCTGCTCCGTGCGTCATCAATTCTTGTCTGTGATTGGACCATCGTTGCTCGTGCGTTCTAATGATGCACCGTAAAGTTTCGTAAAGCTCGTCTTCTTATCTTTCAGTAACCGTTTGAAACGTCTCTCTAGCCCAACTAGTCGAGGAGCTACGGTAGTGCAAATCACCCATGGTAAAACCGAAGCGGAGTTGACTTTGCTGTGTTCAGACAGCAGTAGCTTGTGAGCGCTTTGTGCTACCGTAATACACCAAATATCCCCGTAAAGCGCAGCTTCTCTTCTTTTCGAAACCGTTTGCTTTTTCTCGCTAGCATAAACGATGACGGAGTTACAGTCATTTAAAGAGCTCTTGTATGGTCAATAAAGGGTTAAAAAATGCCTTTTAGTAGTCTTTCCATGATTACACTAGTTTGCTTTAAGACAGGCCCCTTACGCAGATAGAGCACTGAGGTACTGTTAAACTGTGACATGCCGAACATAATTGGAGACAACACGTTAACTAAAGGAATTAAAATTAAACCCAGACAGATGCGTATTTTAATGCAACTGAAAGTCAAAGTTATATTCCAAGATGAATGAATTAAGTCTGGCTTGCTGGGATACTAGAAATACCTCAGGCTGCACTGTCTTTAAAATAACTTTCCCAGCTTTATACCCCTCTTGTCTGACTGTGTTAGTAGATAAAATATAGCTACTTTTATTTGTCCCAAAGTTGGGGAATTCTTACAGCACATATTCAAAAAATATTAAGGAATAGCATAATTATATGATAAAGTCAAATCTCAGTTTCAACAGCAAAATAAAACAGAGTTAACAATGGCTTGGCCTACTAGATGTAAGCCATGTTTTCTCCTTCCAGGTGAATATTGTGCCTTCAAATTAAACTTGAAATGAAAAATGAAAAAATATACAAAATGATGCAGTTTGACGTTAACGTCAGTGGTGACAAATTGCTTTTTATTTTGACAAAAAAACCTGACGCCTGTCTAACCACAAGATGTCAGCAGTGCTTCAATGTACACGTGAGAGCAGCTTCAGCCGTGACTGATATATATTACTCATGACTGCAGGCACTGTGGGAATATACAGAGACTTTATGGTAGCACCACTGGACGTTAGTGTATTTTAGTGTAACACATGGATTTATTATTGGACACACTATTACTGTCTATGTGAAAGTACAGGACTATTACAGGAAAAAGCAGTATAATGGTTATAATATAACCCTTCATAAAAGCTTTTTATATTATATTATATTATATTATATTATATTATATTATATTATATTATATTATATTATATTATATTATATTATATTATATCCAGCGGCTCACTTTTTATCTAGATATCTATTTTTAAATAAGCCACTAATGGAGACTTGATTTTTTTCATATTCAGCTGTTTTACTCCGATTTCATGACATACACCTTAACAGAGCACGCTGCCATTTTCCATTTAGTTTTCATTATGTTTATATCATACATCTTTATAGTTATATTACTGTACGTTATATAACATGATATTCATGTTTATATATAATTATTTATTTGTGTAATATAAACATAAATAACGCCATGTTTTACTGCTTGCAGTGATGATGATTTGAACCAAAAAAGCCACTGCGTTTCAGCCCAGTTCTTGTGTAATTTGGCATACCACACCCTTTTCCCCTGTTTCCATTACTTATGAATGGCTTCTTGACATCCACCATTTCACTGAGTAGTAGAATGGTGGATGTGAACAGTAGATGGATCAATGGAAGAGCCAGATACAGCTCTGAGATCTCGTGTCAGGTCTTTGCTGGATTTTCTCCTGTTTCTTAAGGACGTGACTTTCAGATACTGTTCAAGTTTTGTGGATGAAGTTTTAATTTTTCTGGTCTGTTGCTCCTTGTTTCGTCCTTCACTTGTCCAGTTTCCTGATATATTTTAGGACACCCTACCAAGCATGCTGAGATATTCCAGGTTTCCGATTAATAGCTCTTTGGGAATCACCTTGTGGCTGCAAAACACTATTTTTATACCTGTCAAAGTGTGATCCTTGGCATTGTTGCAGTTTCAACTAAAGAAATGGGAACACATTGTGTTTTGTAACAGGCTGCTAGTAACAAAATGCCTGAAGAGACTAAAATTAAAATGGGTTCTTTGCTAAGTTGTCTGTTACGTGTGGACACGATGCCGGTTCATCCCTTGAGTTCACTTTTTTCATGCTTGAATGATTCATAGCTCAATCTTATTGTGTGTCACACCAAATAGCTTAAATAATTAGAATAGTAAATAGCTCAATAAATAAATTACAGTATAAAAAAACTAAACAAATCTCTTAACAAGTTAAATATGATTTAAAATCCAAATAAATAAAATACTTTAATAAACTACGAATGCAATACAGTTATGAAGTAGCAAGCTATATAAAAATTCACCAAAGACGATAAAGCAGAGTTAAAAATGTGTCATTAAATGTAGGAGAGACAGCAACAGAGTAGTTCAGTACATCACAGTGTACAGTGCAACAAAGTGACAGTTTACACAGAAGTCATGGCCACAGCAGTTTTCATTCTCAGCCGGGGGGATGTATCAGACATTGCAGGTGTCTGAGCATCATCTAGGTCTTTAACACTGCTCCCTTCTACTGGGGTCAGCTCATTGTGTCCACACTTCTCAGAACTGTTCCCTTTGTGTTACTGATTTTAAAGCACTGATATGCCAGGTGGTTCTTGGTCAGTGTTGACGCTGGGCTTCTGCTCATGTTCCCACGTGTTGTGTGTAACCTCTTTCATTGGGTCTGCTGTCATAGTAGGATTCCACCATGTTGTTCCCCCTTCTCGATGTGTTTCTTGTTCTTGTTCGAGCCCATTTTCTCAACAGACTCCCCGACATCTGACTCCAACATTATTTTATATTATATATTACACAACATTATATTTATTTATTTATTTATATGTTTTGACATCTGCAACCAGTGCCTGCTTGGACCGAATACATCAGCTGTTAAATATCTCGCGTGTATGAATAAAGAGACTGAGTCTATTTGAGTGGAACTCACTCTACTTTAGAGGGAAGTTGCTGTTTTGAATACACCAAGAGTTGTCTAGCAGGCTGTGAAGGCATCTCCCTCTGTGTGCAGAAAAACATGCACCAATCAGGATATCTGCAGAGAGGCAACCATCACGCTGAGCTCCAGATAACCTGCTGTTCATCATCTCCTCAGTAGGCAAAAACAGTGGATGTGTCACTTTGAGAAATGTAATCAAAAACTGGAGAAACTTGATGCAGCAGAGTCACAGTTTAGTGTTTCAAGTCATAATATATTTGATTATCTTGCCACTTCGCTGGTTACAATTCAAGTCTGCAGCAAGCAATTGTCATTATCGCTATCAGTAATCACAAACGTTTTTCTTTTGTTACTCAGAAAGATTAATTTAACAGTTTTCAGCAGCTTCCAGCGTCACACTGGCGAAGCTGCATATATAAACCTGAGTGCACCTGAGCCCATATAAACTGGACATATTTCATACTGACACACGAGAGCCACTTAGCAACATGTCAGCCTGTGAGTTTCAGGTTAAAGCACACACCAGATCAGTCACAGAAGAACGCGCCACCGAACACTTGTGAATGATGTGAACCGTAATCCTGTCTTTATTGACCAAATTAATCCACATCTTGGTCATCCTCGTCGAGAGGTTTGTTGGATCAGACCATCCTGCGCATAAACCATCCAAACGGTCACGAGAACCACTTCACCTCCTCTTTTGGATTTGGTTAGTGCAAGCCACAGCTGCTGCTGTTTAGGCAGTTTTAGGACTGTGGCTGCATCTGCTCATAAATAACACAGTCTCATAAAATTTAATGAAATGAGAATTAACTATGACACACGGATTATGCTGTATGAATACTGCAAACATCATTTTCCTCTACTTTTTGGATGGATTCATGACAAAAGCATAAAGCAGAGGCAGATTTTTCGTCATTACCATTCATAATGATGCACATTACAACTTTGGCTTGAAATATTTTTTTAAATGGCTGGAGGACAGAAATAATTCAGTTCAATTTTATTTATACAGCACCAAATCACAACAACTGTCACTGCAAGGCACTTTATATTCCAAGATAAAGACTCCACAATATAAAACCAAAACAATGAAATGACCAAGGACTTGGCGACAGCAGGAAGGAGAAACTCCCTTTTAACAGGAAGAAACCTCCAGCAGAACCAGGCTCAGGGAGGGGCGGCCATCTGTCGTGACCAGTTCGGGGCGAGGTGAGGAAGCCAGGACAAAAGACACACTGTGGAAGAGAGCCACAGATGGATAATAACTAATGATTAAATGCAGAGTGGTGTGTAGACACTAGTGAGTGAAAAAAGTGAATGAGGAAGAAACACCCAGTGCATCATGGGAAGCCCCAGCAGTGCAACTAAGGGAGGGTTTGGGGTCACCTGATCCAGCCCTAACTACATGCTTTATTAAAAATGGAGAGTTTTAAGCCTGATTTTAAAAGTAGAGAGGGCGTCTGTCTCCCAAATAAAAAGCTGGAGCTGGTTCCACAGAAATACAACAACAAACCTGGAGGAAAGAGTCTTGATATATTATAACTACAACACTACTCACATCCCACTAAAGTGTTGCTGGCATTTCAAATCAGAACGTGTCCACAAACTGAATCTTCCAGCTGAACCAGCTATTCTGAACCATTATTGTTATTGACCAACTCGGACTCGTTTTGCATTGGAGCCTTCTTGAAGAGCGTTTCAAACTGCTATTGTCAGCTCAGCTGTAATGTACAGCGTAATACATTCCTGTTTAAAAAGCTATCTGAAAGACTGTAAAAGCTTCAGAAATAATCATGTTGTGATAAATCAGTTACAGATGGGTGGCTGCTGAGCTATTAACCTAATAAACAATGCTTGGGCAGGCCTGCGCTAAAGAGTGTGGAACTCTCTCAGTAGCAAACTGTATTTACTACCAAACAAAGTGCTGTAACATAAAAATGATGCTTGTTGTCATCGCCTCTATGCTAGAGCGTCCTCTGTTCACCTGTTGAATCCCAATTAAGCACTCGGTGGTGCTTTAGCCCCGGTTTGGTCTGCCAGCTTCAGAGGGAAATGTCAAACTCTTTGGCTTGAGGGGACATTTGACTGCTCGTTCGCTGGCCAGGAAACACATTTCCGTGGATTGCAGCACCGTGCGAGTACAGTTTTACGGCACATATTTACAACATAGGATTTTGCAGAGACCAAGGACTTTGTATGCTGCGTGAGATGGCCCATAATTAAAAGCACTTTGCAAATGAGATGGTGATAAATGTTCCAGTTAAAATGTGTTAAATGATATCCAAGTCTTCTTCCGTCTTCTTCTTGTTCTGTTTGTTCCTGTGGGGGGGGGTCGCCACATGAGATCATCCATTTCTATCTCTTCCTTTCCTCTCCATCTTCTTCTGTCACATAAGATTCTTTCACCACATCCATAACCTTCTTCCTTGCTTTGCTTTTATTTCTTTTCTTTCCTCTTGCGAGGGAGCTTCAGCCTCACCATCCTTTTCCCAGTACACTTGGCATTTTTTTTCTCTGCACATGCCCAGTGCAGTTACTTTGCCCCTTGTTGTGTGTATTTCTTACTAATACAGTTAAACTGATACTGAAGTAGGCAAAATCCTAATAAGAACAACATATATACGTGCCCCTGATTATAAATCCCTAAAACAGTCTTGTTTAAATGGTTTGATAAATGATACACTTCTCCCATTTTAACTTAACAGTACATCAGCTATCTTCTACAATAAATAAAGCCTTCTGTGAACTTATAACATCCTATTTATTAAGTTACAAAAGAATGTCTACTGAGTTAACAACTTAACATCAAAATTAGTTATATTAATCAGAGATCAGGTATCTGGGGAGGTTTCCTGCGCCTTTCAAGGTAACGTTTCACCTGAAGCGTATTGTCCATCTCTGAGCATCCCCTCTGATGTACTCATTCCTAATCCTGTCAGTCTTTGTCACTATCAGTGCAAATCTATGGATCTTTAACATAGCAGCCATTGGTTTCACCTCCTTTTCATCAGCACTGTTACCCACTACCTCACTACCATTTTCTAAACCTTCTTTTTCACTCTGTTCTTCACATACATTGCATAAAAGATGGCCATAGTCTCTTGGTCTGAAAACTGAAGCCAAAGCGGGATGGCTGGCAGGAGGCGACTCCTGTGGCTGCAAAAAGACTTCTGGTTGTATGTCCATGTGAAAAACACCCTTGATTTGTTTTGCTCTGTGACCTCAATAAACATGCTGTAGATGACTTTACTGGTTTAGTCATGAGTTTCAGGTCAAATAAAAGGAAGTTATTTTAGTCAATTTTGGTCATCTTTGGAGCCAAAAAGGAGGATTATCAAGGGTATGCTCACTCTAACATCCATCATCATTAAGATTTAAAAAAGGCTTCATCACAGGACCTAACTAATGTATGTGTAACAATACGATGGCTGCATTGATCTTATGCTGTCTGTGCTTTTTTACTTCTCACCTGCACCCTCGTTCTTTGGACGGTTAAGCTGAAGTACTTAAACTCAACCAACTTCATACCCCTGCTTCTTGCATCCCCATCATTCCACTTTCCTCACTCTCATGCACACAGATGTTTTCTGTCTTGCTCCTGCTGACTTTTCATTCCTCTTTTCTCGACCTCTCCAGGAGTTCCACTTTCACTACAGATCCCAATATCACCTGCAAGTGTACAGTTCATGCAGGCTCTTGCCTGATCTTATCTGTCAGCCTGCTGATCAGCATTGCCGACAGGAAGGTTCTCAGAGTCAACCCTTGGTGTAATCCCACCTCCACCTTCAACTCATCTGTCACTCCTACTGCACACATCACCACTGTGTCACAGTGCTCATGCATATCCTTAAACCTCAAACTCTTATTTACATGACAAACACATGGTTTCTTATTCTGAAACCTTAAACTTTTAAAGGAATAAAGGTAAGGTTGTAAGTCCAAGTTTCTGTGGTCTTGTGTAAAGGTTACTGTCATGTTTAGAATGATTTCAGGGCACAAATGGACCAACGGTACAACATGACACAGGCACTGGTAGCTAATGGGGAATGTGACACACCTAAACTAAATCAGGGTAACGAGGCAAGAGAAAAATAACTGAACACAATACACAGAATGCAAGATTACCATAAATAACAAAACCCAATCTGGAGAAGTCATAAAACAAAGCTCAGGAACAATACATAAGTCCACAACTCAAAAACACCGGGTCAAAAAACCCAGGACCATGACAGTTACATCTTACTCTGCTGTGATTTGTTACTAATAGAGGAACTGAAGTAACTGAGGAGTCAGTCTTTCTTATTTAGAAAAGAGATCTGAAATTTATTATTTACAAAAAAAAAATCAGGGCAATCAGAAGACTTCTGCTTCCAGACTAATCCTTCTAACCAACATGCATCAAAACCTACTGGTCCTTTTTGCTCACTTCCAAAACACGGGGTCTGTGTTTGGGGCTCAGAGGGTTAACAGCACCTTTTGTGTTGGTTTAAAGAGCAAGAGGCACCTTAGTTAACATGCATAGGGCACACAGATGTACTAGCCGATGTTATGTATGCTAGAGATATGCTGATCAGTGCCTTATTAAAGCACACTAATCTCGTGAGATCTTTAATCTTTAAAAATGGTTCAGGTAATGGGAGTGATCAAGTGATGATGCCTGCGGTGGAGGAGGGAAAAAAATCTATTTTTCCTCTCATTCATCCAATTAAAACAAAGAATTGTTCCAGCCAAAACATTAAAAGTCTAAGGTCAGAGTGCTTCTTTCAAGCCCAGCACTGTTCTTCACTAAAGAAGGCTAAACTTCAGTGTGAAGTTATTGAGTATCCTAACTCTAAACATTACAAATTGGGATGGGATGTGCATGGTGTAAAGCTCTAGAGCGGGGGATTAACAGTGCACAGAATATCATCGACACCAAGGAGAGGTGTCTGCAGAGAGCCCAAAGGACACTAAAAGACAATACCCATCCGGGCCACAGCATGCTCACCCTGCTGCCATCTGGCAAGCGGATGCAGAAGGTTGTGCTGCTGCATCACCAGATTTCAGAGTGGTTTCTTTCCTCAGGCTATGAGATTATTGACATCATTCTGCCCACTTTGGACTTTTAAAATGTTTTATTTTTTTTATTTAGTAGCATGAAGGGTCTACATATACAATGTCTTTGTGCAACCGCGTGTTTACTCTTTTTAAGAAGGAAATGAACTGTATCCTCACTGTTAAAGACAATAAAACAGCACCACTGTAAAGATATCCTATTAAATTGAAATCCACTTTTAAACAGCAATAAATCAGTGTCTTCAAGCTTTTTTTTTTCTTCCCATTAATATCACTTCATGAACCCTGGTCCATAGACGACGAATGATGATTTCATATGAAACTTGTGAGGTTGTGTTTTCGCCATGAGAGGTCAAGAGCACGATACGCTTTCTATTCAGTCGGTTTAAGTTGTGAGATCACTGTTGCTAGGTGACTGACAATCAAAAGTGAACTTTGCCTTGTTCCCCTGATTGAGGTTTCTTACATTTCAGAGCAATAATTTAAAAAAAATTAAGAACAAAGGGGAGAACATGTCATATTCATAAGCACCTGTAATTACTGTATAAATTAAAGTGAAAAGTTTACTTGTGAAATCTGAACATTTTAATATTCAGCACCATGAATACAATGAGCCTGTGTGAAAGCGCTATAAGCCTTTCTAAGCATTTTTCAGCATGCTGTAGATTATTATCATTAGTGAACTCTTCAGTGATTGAGTTTTTCCAGTGATGAGAACGGGTGCCTCAAAATATTCACAGACCACTGAATTAAACGCCTTAAAACATATTTAAATGCAAATTACCTTTCAAGACACAGCATGCTCCACCCATTCCACTTTGATGATTTAAGTTCACTCATCACACAGGTAGCGCTTTCATCTCTTTGAAGCTATCTATTTGTAGATCCTGCACATCCTGAGAGGTACAGTCTGATGTAATTCTTCCTCATGGAGGGGTAAAGGAAGGTGCTTTTTGAAGGGGGTTCTCTCAAGCTTTTAAGTTGCTTTGCTTGCTATCCTTTGTACTCTTCTAACAGTGAAGGCCAGTTCACAACCAAACACGTTGGTATTTGTTTTCACTCCAATTCAGACGAGCAAATTAAATGAAAAGGGTTACCATTCCTTTAGACGGGAAAGGAAGCCTTGGACTTTTCATTTATTTGAAATAAGTGCTGCCAACAAATACTAACTGAAATTGAAATTAAAAGCACCTGAGAGAACATTAATATTACAGTTATTTTTGCTCTATACCATAGACTGTATGTCCTTAAAAGCTAAACAGGAAAAAAAAAATAGGTGAACAAAAAACATCCTGTACATTTGTGTTATTTTATGTAGCTAAACAAATGTTTGTGATGTGATGAATCTTCTTAATCGTTTAACGCAAATGTCTGATTTAGAGCAATATATTTAAAATTGACTTTGCTGATTGCTCTTACTATATTTGCTAGTTGAACACTATTTACTGCTCTCTGATCAGCTCTTCGAGACTTCTTCAGTTTCCTTCAACACCAAATTGGCCAACTTTATAGCAGAAGTAAACATGTTTACGGCCTAATAAATATAAACGTTTTGGTCTCTGTGGCTTAGCTGCTGCTAGCTGTTTGTCAGGTGTGACCTTAGCAAGGACTCTCTACTGTATCTGTCATGTTTGTTCCTTTTTAAAAGCAATCATGAGACAGTTTTAGACTAGTTTGATGTGTGGGAAAGTCCACTAACTGACAAATCTTGTTTACCAAGCTAGCAAACTTAGAAGACCTAGAGATCAATCCAGTCAAAAAAAAAAAAAAAATCAACCCTCTCCGGTTGGGAAGTGGTTTCTGGAGCTTGCATTGCTAGCATGAAACTGATAATAAAAGTACATGGTGCTGTACCTAAAACCTCTTGAGATTGCTTTGGTTGCCACAAGTTGTTGTCATTTGCATGGCAGATGCTGACCTGGCTGCAAACTATTCGCCATGTGAAAAGTGCAACGCAAATCGGAACCAGAGGCACTCAAAGTAAAGTTTACTTTGAAGGTTCAAAAGGCACAACTTTTAAGTTGGTACAACTCAAAAAGTTGTGCCTTTTGAAATGTGTTGTATCGCCAACATATTTCAAAAGGCACAACTTTTACTTTGAAGGCGTATGTTTTCCGTCTTTGGTTTGCAAGTTCTTCCTCTGAAGGGTGTCTGGGCTCAGCCTTAGAGATAAGGTGAGGAGCTTGGTCATTTGACAGGGTCTCAGAATAGAGCAGCTACTTCTCCAGGTGGTTTGGACATTTGACCAGGACACCTGTGAAGTGTTTTGAACGTCCCACTGTGACAAGGCCCCAAGGCAGTGCAATGACACACTGGAAATTATGTATCTCGGCTGGCTTGGAAATGCCTTGGTGTCCCCACAAGAGCTGGGTGAGTCGGCTGGGGAGAGGGACATTTGGGCATCTGTGCTTAGACTGCTGGCCCTGCCACCTGGACCCAGAGAAGAAGAAACAAAATGAATGGATGGTATTTTTAGCAGAATTTAAAATTGCACCATTTATTTTCATTTACTTGATCAAATCACGACAACAACAACAATTAAATCCAAGTGAGATGATTCTTTTGATTGTTTTATTGAAGTAAATACTGCTTGTTGTGGCATGCATCATCTCATTTTCACAAAAGACATTTCAATCAAGAGGTACAAGAGTCAGAAAGAAAGAAAGAAGGCAAACAAAGACAATCCACAGTCGTGCAGCATCAGACACCAGTTCTTTCTGTGATGTGGTCTGGTCAGTTTACAACAAAGGGTTAGGATGAAACAGACTAATTTTGCTGTCATGGCGGCCCTTTCCCAGTTTTACAGCGTGAAAGTTAGAGCCTTCTTTTGGTTAGATCTGTAATCACTATCCAATCTGCCTGGAGGAGAAAAAGAAATTTAATTTGACAAGGAGGTAATGAACCCATGCAGCCATTATCTTAGATAACCCATTTGAGAGACTGGTTGAGCACTGATGAAAATTCTATTAAACATAGCTGGCTGATTTCTCTATTTTGTTCAGTGGCAGAAAAGCCTTTTTTACCCTTGCCAATTTACTTTGAACTCTCAGAGTTGCCAAGGATCATTATATCAAGGAGCTTCAAACACTCACCCTTTACTTAATGATTCAAAGGCAACAACCCCAGACTTTGGGCTAATAACCTCTGTGATGCATACACAAGATACCTAGGCAAGTGCGGGAAATACTTTTACTTCCAGTTTCTCTCTAGAGTTGCATTCAGAGGAGGATTCTTGTGTTAAATACACTTTTCAGTGATGTTTTTTGTTTTTAAATACACTTTGACCCATCTCAGTTAAAAGCTGATCCAACTTTGCTTCACTTTTCAACAAACCTTAAATGTAAATTTCCTCCTTGTGGACAGTCCATTTAACAAACAGATTGTTTAATACGCACCATCTACGACACACACACAGGCCCAATTACCATAAACATCATAATCTAATACAAAACTCGTTTAATTATTCAAGCTTTTTGTTATTTGTTTGTAGTGTTTAACTTCATTCTCCCAAAAAATTGTTTCCCAACTTTTTGACAGCGATATCTTAATTGAAGCACAATTTTGTGACACAATCCTCATCAAAAGTTAACGACAGCATCAATTATTTCTACAGATGTTCAAAAATTACCTACTGGTTATCTCCCTCCAAGCGACACCCTTCTCATAGTAATTAACAGAGAGGAGGTAAAGGAAAAAATTGGGCAATAGAAAGAAAGACGAGCATCTCGACTTCTCTTATATAAGTAAATATAGCATTTGCAAATACCCTTTGATATTGCCTGATATAACTTGACAATTTAACATTGGCTTAATCTAAGTGAGTGCAAATAGACTTAAAATTACATGATAATGCAGTAGTCAATATCTCCTTAATTACTCGTGATAAGAGAAAGTGATACAAATTTCCTCTAAATGAACTCTTTTTCAACTGTAACAACTTGGTGGCATCTCATTTGTATTTCTTGTCATTCTCTCAACCTTACCAGAGTCTTGAGTGGGAGGATGCCAAAAAAGGGCGATTTCAAGAAACACATTTAATGAATATGAAATTGTTATCTGAATCACTGTCACAGGCACGGCTGGATCATCTGCCAGTGGGCTCCATGTGTGCGGTTTGTGTCTGTTCGTGCAAAAGATGCAATGTTTAAACTGTAAGAATAAACAGTTGCCAGTATTCGTGCCATTTTCTTTTTTCCATTTCCCCCCCCCTACTTACCGTTACATTACAAAGCACACTTGAGTTTTAATGAGTTTGTGAAAGTTTTTATTGTTTAAGTTTGATAATTTAATGTGTTTGAAAGAAAAATAGAACTCTTATTAACTTTGTATTTTCTAAAAATATGTTTGTCAAATACTCATGTTAAATGAAGCGGTATATTGGGTTTAGCACTAATTAGCAAACGTTATCATGAAAATGTTTTACCGTCGTTGATGAATATTATTTTTATGAACTTTAGTAACCTGACAAGTCTGCACCCAAGCATCCTCACAAAGCTGCTAGTGTACCTGTAGACTCCCAATCTTGCAAGAATTTGTTTGTGTTTCAGTTCTGATGGCTTGCAAAAAACCAAAATGGAGAATGCTTCAGTACCCCTGTGTGGTGTACAAGCATCACAAGCGCAGGCATCCCTGTAACAGTTTACGGCCCAAGCTCCATTTAGCTGGCTCTGTGGAGTCTTTTAAAAAACAGCAACTTTTCTGCTTCATCAGGCATTGTATCTCTTTTGTTATATTTGTTATTATTTATTTTTATTCTGTTTCAACATGGTTTACTATTAGTAAATTAAATTTTTTGTCCAGCCCTTTGTGACTTTCGTGACTCTGAAAAGTGTTCCATAATAAAGTAAACTTTACTTTCTGTTGTATAAGCAGGCAAACTGAAAAACTGAACTTTTAATGAGACAAAAGTGGGTATAAATAGTGAATAGGGTGTAGCAGGAAAAATCACTCTTAAATAGCATGTTCCAAAGTCAGTTCTAAACAACAATATTTGTTTGCAAATGCAAAATCAAAATGATTTTGAAAGTTTCTATGATGACAGCATGTGGAAGATCCACAAAGCCATCAAGCCAGCATGTCTCTAAGAGTCATTGCTAACTACATTAGCCAGCTAAGACATTAGTTGCTAACACATAGCTTACATTAGCTTTACAGCTAGCTACACATGGGGTGGTAAAATATTCATTTTGTTTTTTGAATTCATTCACTCAGATACTATTGCTTATGTTGGTTTATTTATCTGTTCACTTTGTTTTGTTGTTCTTTAATGTTTTTCTTATTTTTTGTGCATTATAAGGTGCAGTACAGTGCTTGGATAATGACTACCGTTTTACCAAGGTCTGTCACAGTTAACTAAGATTAAACTCAGAAGTAAAACTCTCAGCCATTTATGTTAACTGGAATTTTTTTTAAAAAAACCCACAAGTTAAAAAACAAACAAACATAACATGGTTTGTTTGTTTGTTTTTTTTGGTCAAATTTGACAACACAAACAGCCTAATTAGGTTTTTTGGGTGTTCTAAATGTCTTCACAAAGAATAGTGTTTGTGTTTTAGTACTTACCTAGCAATTTGTTGGCATTATTGGAAACGTTGGGGGTCCAGAAACCTCCACAGATGTAACTATGCCCCCTTAGCTGAATTCTACTGATATATTTGGCTGCAAGAACTGCTGTTGCTAGCATGACTGAGGAGGAGGCTGATTTTGGGGCAAATGGGGCTGTGAATGTCAAATATTGGGAAAAACAGATTGTTCATCAGCTTGTGCAGCTATTTTAAAGCATCATATCCACTTTACACAATCTAAGACAGGTATTTTTTTACTTTTATAACTGGGGCTAAGCTTATGTGAGCGTACCATGTAAATGTGTTTGTAATCATGCATACCAATTCATGATGTGGTTTAAAGTACCTTATTTATTCTCTAATTTGTTGTGTAGCCTACATGCATAGGATTGCCTTGTGGAGTTAATTTAAATGTAGATTTACAGTAAATTGTCTTATACCACATTTGTATTTATAAGCTTTGTTTTGTGGAGAAGCCTATGTGAAGCACAGCTGCACATATCAGTGTATTTAACGATTTGATCATTATGAAGATTTATTGTATTAAATCCACATATGGAAACAAATAAGAGGCTGTTTTATTATGTTACTTATTGAAGTTTCTGAATCAACAACAAACTTTTAACCAGAAACTGAATTCATGACACCTAACTACAGCACAAATATGATGTTTGTGAAGATGTTTTTTGGTCTCCTCACTTGGCTGCTCAACCTGTTCAAACCCGAGATTAGACCTTGGCTAGAGGCCTCACAGCATGAATGTTCAAATTATGAAATGGTAAAATCTGAAGCCATGTGTGCTCCATTTAATATTTATCAGCTCCTGGATGCATGTCAGTATTTATTTGTTCCTTGCCTCCTTGTATATTCATGACATGAATAATGCTGTGTATGTTAATCAGATGCCAGACCAAGAGCAGTGTCTCAAAGCATCCTTCTGGAAAATCAATCATCTGCATGGCTCCTTAGCATCAACCAACTCTGCTGCTCCCCAGACAGCACAGCTGAGAAGTGTACTGTCTCCTTTTTTCATATTGCTGGACTAACCACAGGCACTGATTAGCAGCATCCCTCCCCCCTGATAGATGCTTTGTGCCTGATTTTAATGAACTGCTTTGCATTAGCGAGCGCTTCTCTCCTCCCTGTGCACTTGCCTTGACTTGCTTTCTCGCAGTCCAGCAAACCAGGGCAGAGCTACAGTGGAAAAATAAATAAATAAAAAACATAGTCAACACATCTATCAGTAAGCAGTGGGCCAGGCACACTCTGAGCCAAGACAGAAATATTGACAAAATGTCTGCTAGCCATCTTATTATCTTGCCCAGGGTTGCAGTTGGCAAAATAGCACATGCTGGAAGCAGCGGCGGCAATGATGGTGGAGGGGTGTGTGTCTTTCCATGTGTGTGTTCTGCCGGTAGAAAGAAGCCAATGTTTGTAGAGCTTGCAACCCCGACACCCTGTTGTTGTACTGCTGGTACTGCTTTGAGTGCTGCACCATCATCTGTGGAATTAGTGTTTCTGGCTGTGATAGTGAGCTCGAAACAGATACCAAATGAGAACATATCTGATAATGAATCATTCACTTGCTACATGTCTGCTCTTGGTATGAATTGATGGTATACTGCTGTGGCAACATGAGCCAAACACCGGTTGCTCAGATGAGACTATGTCCAAAAATTTAATGAAATGAGCACAATGTCATCATTAAAGGCTGTAATACAGGAGACGGGTCAGAAACAGAATTTGTCTCACACTGAGAATAATGCTGTGCAGTGAAGAGTAAAGGCCATTTCATCTCGTTCCAAAGAATATTTGGGTTGATAATAGCTGTTGTCCTAGAAATGGCATATATTACTAAGCTGTTTTCCCAAATGTGTGTTGTGGTGACAGATGTAAAACGCATTTATAAACTTCTCTGACAACCTGGCTTTATGATCTGACATCCATCTACGGGTTAAAATGATGATTTCTGCCTCCTACACCCTAAAGACAGATCTTTCTACTTTTATATAAGACCCTAAGTCATAGAGACCTTTGGTCACTGTCTTGCTTCCTTTGTCCTTTCCTTTATCTTAATTAGTTTAATCTGTGTTTTCTTGGTCTTATGTTTCTATTTCCTGATTATCTCCTGTGCGTATTTAAAGCCTCAGTGTGCACCTGTTCTTTGTCAAGTCATAATGTGTTCCTGTTTTCCTTCCCTTTTGCACATCTGTATGGCTTCACGGACTTGTTGTTATTTGCTGCCTTTCGGATTTCTTGCTCCACCTTAATAAAAGGTTCATTGTTTTTGTTTATCAAGTATGACTCAGTAGTCTGCATTTGAGTCCCTTTCCATGACATCATCCCTTTATTAAATTAACTGTTGGTTCTAAGATTGTATCCAGCCACCCACCACTAGCCAGGGAGATATAAACAAGCAAGATGTAAAATCAGATAGAAAACAGTGCAGTTCTCTACTCTGTGATTAAGTAAAGTGGTGAAACCTCTCTACCAGAGAAAAGTATAAATACTTTTCAACACTACACTATTGCATGTCATTAACTTTGTGTCTTTTCTTTCCCTGCTCCATGTCTGCATGTATTGCTGCTCTGTAGCTGATCTGCAGTTACTGCATCCATTATCCTTCTAATTGTGCATCTAGCATTGTGTAAAACAGTTGATCAAACGTGCAACAGGCTGCAAGAATACTTGTTTAAGATATGAACCTTTAATTTGTCACTGACCATCAAACCAGACACCAAACGGGCTGTCCAAGTTATTGTTTTTGCAAGCTCCTCTGAAGCTTTTGAGTAGGAAATTAAATAGCTTGCTATTGTAAGCTTTAGCTAATGTTTGCTATAGTGTAACTCCCTCTAAAGCGAGTCAAATTTCTATTAGCTAAAGTAAAGTGTTGTTAGATTAAAATCTCATGTACGCCACGTTTTCAGCTCCATGAAATACAACCAGTCAAACACATTAATGCAAAATAATCTGCTGGAGAATCTCACACTGACTCCACATGAGTTACGGCATAAGAGGACATTCATTATTGACACATTGCCACACTAGTCAGCATTATGTTAATTCAGTAGAGAGGAAAAAATGACCTATGCTGTCGTTTTTAAATTACATTTCAGAATTTGTGAGCATGTAAAAAGAACACATTACTCACTCCAAACACTGTAGCCACCGACATCTGAATATGATGACTGCTTTAGTAACATATACAGTTTGCTGTTCCTGAGTTGGAAGCTTCAATTATTTTTCTCAGTGAAAGTGGAAGCATGGTCTTTGACAAAAGCGGCATATACAGTACGGAAATTGTTTGAAGGACTGGCTTTGTGTTATTTCTCACAATGACCCTGGGTTAGGAGGAAGTGCAGCAGTGATGCCCTTCACACTGAAAGAACTTCCTCGGGCCACAACTTAAAGGGCACTCCTTTTTTTTCTAAAATGAAATGTTCCTTTCCTCCTCCTTGACATCTTGCTCGTTACTTTCATCAAAACGAAATAGAGGTAAGAAGAGGTCAAATCAACATCCAAACAATGGAAGGATGAGGTGCTGAAGGTTCCAGAAATGGCAAAGGGTGGACAAAGTAGCCAACATTTAAGAAAAATGTTTGAAAAGGCTCTTTGTTCAGGCGTTTCAATGTGTGTTTTGCTGATAAATCCTTCAACAGCACACCCCACAAACGAACTGGCTTAGTAATTGAAAAGGTGGCAGCTAAGTCCAAGGGCTGTTTACGGGCTCAGTGGAGAAAAATGTGTGCTGATGAATGAGATGCAAATTATATGCACAATGTAAGTTGGAATCTTAACTAAATTAAAGCATGATAAATGACAGCAAATCTGATAATAGGGCAAAGAGACTTTGTAGAGAGCTGCATAGTTTTATCTAAAAGACTTTATTTATGACTCATGTATACAGACTGTACAAACTCTAACTACCCCATATTGTGAATTTAGCAGTGAGAAATACCACAGCACTCTTAAGTATGAAAGTAGGTTTTATTTGGTAAAGAACTAAGGGTTTAGTAATTGTTCACTGACAAACACGGGCAGGGAAAATAATCTTTAATGATTTATTGACATACAGTATTAGCCAGTATCGAATACAAAGCATCTGCATACTTTCAGCCATGCAACAATCTTGGCTCTGTAAATAGTGATGCCAGTTTTTCCCCACTCTGTCTGTTGGTTGGTCCAGGCTGAAATATGTCAACAACTATTGGATAGATTGCCAGTTTTGCATTGCCCATGGGGTGAATCTACTAATGTCACCAGCAGTTTGACATGTTTGGCTTTTAGAGAAAACAATTTCCATAAATTTTACATCCAAACATTCAAAACTGATTTTTCCCCCAATTTAGCTCACTCTCTTGTTTTCAAAAATAAACCTAACAAGGACTCATAGGTTCAAACTTCACTTCATCGCCTACGTCTAGAGAGATACACAAGCTGCAGCCATTTCTTTCCAAACTCTATCCATGTGGTGCTGCAGATAGTGCATAACATTACTGAGAAATTGCTCACAGGTGGATACAAGTACCAAAATTTGTATGTATACTCTGTTATGATTGCTTTTGCGATAAAGACCATTAGAAAATAGACTGCAGCCATTAGAAAACCCCAAGATGGTGGTGATTTTTGTGATGGCTATTGACAAAATATATTTTTTTCACATATCGTAAATTTGATTTCCATTTTTTAATGATATTATGGAATGTGAAATTACTAGTTTTATTTATTTATTTTTAAATAATTTGATGATGGGATGTGGGGTGTAGTCATATTTGTAATCAGGACTGGGATGGTAATCTGGCATTCCTGGTGTTTACCTGGTGGGCCGAAGCACTTTTGGGCTGATGGGTCAATTGAAGGGCCACTGTGCACCGACTGTACAAGCACTGGCAGCAGCCCATTCGTCCATTTTCATTATTGACACTGTATTGCCCAATCAAATCTCTCAATGCAACCGGGCCCTCCCCTGCCTCTGTTCTACAAGGTGCGTGAGGGACATAATTAGGAAGGGAGCGATTGAAGGATTCTGGCAAAATGAATAGTTACTTTAACCATGAGTCACTCCTAATGGCCAGTGTGGCTTTTAATTGTCACATGCTACAGTGTAGTACAATTAAGATGTCCTAATCCAACAACAACTGTACTAACCTGTTTCAATATCAATAATCAAACAATGTGAAATATATAAAAAATATGTGTATTATACATATGTATGCCAGGGCCGATTTTTTGTCCCAGTCCAGCCCTGTTTGCAATACTACTTATTTGTATAAAGAAGTGTCCTTAAAAGATACTAAACCCCGGATACCCACTGATGTTTCCATCTCAGTTTGCAGTTGTGCCCAGTGTTAAATATGATGTGTGTGGATCAGCTTGAAGTGTGAAAAGTGCCAGAAGAGAAAAAAAGGTCCTGCATATGTTACTGTCCATTTTTTCCATGGAATCAGCAAGGAGAGTGAGGGAGATTGACTAACCTTACAAACTTAATAGTGTATTTGGATTAGTTTCATTATCCAGCTAGTATGCCAAACACTTGGGTCGGTCGCCTGCATCAAGAAGGTTCTATTTATAGCCATTTGAAAACTTAAGAAAAGTCAAGATCTTTCCCAGTGACCGTCGGCACTCGGTATGGTCATCTTTTGTAGCTGGTTTTGCGTGTGAGTATTAAAAACGTGTCTGTGGGTGCAGCTTGCAGCTTTGAGAAGGTGCTCTATACATTACAGTCCTTTTCTGACTTCCAGTCCATTCAGAGGATCCAGTTTAAATTTCACTACTTGTTTTTAAGAGTCTCAAGGGTTTGGCACCATCTTACTTAACTGAACCTTTCGAACCCTACACTCCCACAGTACCAGAGCACTGAAGTCTACAGACCAAATGCTCTTGAATATTCCTAGATGCAGGCTCGTAAGCAGAGGTAATGGGACCTTTTCAGTGGTGGCTGCTAATCTTTGGAACAACCTAACTTCTTGAATAAGAGCTGCCCAGTATCATTCATTTTAAAACACTGTTAAAGACCTACTTATTCTCGGTGTTTTTAGTTCTAGTTGAGCAGGGTCCCCTGACTTTTATTATGCAAACAGTCTTTTTTACTTTGTTTTATTTGATGATGTTGAGCGTATATCTATTCTTTATTTAGTGACTGTTGTGCATAGTATATATTTCATATAACCTGCACAACACTTCAACTGGTCAATGTTTAATGTGTTACAGAAAAAAACTTTGACTTGACTTGACACTCATTCACCATGGACTAAACTAGAGGGTGGAACATTAACCAACTAACCTTAAAGCTTGATAGCACAGAGGTGCATCAGTTGCCCCAGAGCAAGATGGTTGTAAGTTTGAACCTCCTCAGAGACCTGCTTGTCAGGTTAGCCGGTGATCTGTAAAGTGGTTGTAGCTGGGACAGTAAAAGACTGTCTCTCGCTCTCTCTTTGAACTTTGATAAAAAAAAATAAAAAAAAAAACAGTAAAAAAAATTTGAGGATAGGATGTGCCACGACGAGAGGGCTGAGCCTGGGATAAAAGAGACAAATGCATAAAATTCACTGAGTCTCACAGGAATAAATTGGGACCAGGTGAATGTTAAATGTCCAAACCCAGGTGTATGCATCAAAGTGCTATCAAAAGGGTAATCTTTAGTCTGCACAGCACCATGCAGCTATAACTGTAGTGCACCTGTCGAGCAACATGTAACGTATGTGTCCCTGCAACGATTTTTGTTTTGCTTGAAACAACGAAGCTCTGAAGATGTTTTCAAGCTATAAATTTGACTTTCTGATGGTCAAAGAATATAAATCAAGAGTGAAACCTAAAATTCATCCAGAGGTTCAAATTCTGTAGTAAAACAGCTGTTTCCCAAGATGGACACTTTAAAATGTTTAAAATTCAAGTGGCTGTTGGGATTTTACAAATTAATAGCTCCAGAGTGACAAACATGCAAATTTTGGTGCTTGTATCCACTTTTGAAAGAAAGTACCAAACCTGGCTAGTTTATGTTCATGACTATTAAAAGCATGAATACTATTAAACCCCTCATTCTGAACTAGCCATAAGTTAGAGTAACAAGGTCTTTGGCTGTTAAATAAGCTGATGACTGCAGGCTTTTACTAAAGAGTTGAAGGGACATAAATACCCCCCCCACACACACACACACACACACACACACACGCACACACACACACACTTTTAGAGAGCATCGGCTGGCTGTTAGAGGAACTGCCGTCCACATATTGCTTCCATCTATACCAGAAGTTTTACATTTGGGCAACTTTAAGTCACAGTCAGCATTAGCTGATTCAGCCAGACCCGAGGTACATATGTAAACAGTGACAAATTAGAGGAAAAACCGAAAACCTTGACCCCCAGGGGATCCAATGGCTTCTGTTGTGCTGCAGTCAGAATTTTGCTGGCATGGTTAAGAGTCCACTGCAAATCAGCACAAAGTTTTTCTGAGGCGCACATTTTCGAACTCTCAGCACAATACCCCACCCCAAAGTAGATGTGGTTTGGTGACTTTGAAGGCAATGGCAGGTGAAAGAAACAAACACATCCAAGAAAAACAAAAAAACAAAGAGCCTGAAACTACAGTTGATTTTTAGAACAGCAGAAGAAAGCTGCATTAATTAGGGAGATGTGACCTGAGTGCTTCTCAGAACTTCCCTCTATTTCCTCTGGAAGCCAGTCACTTGAGATGCCTTTTGGGAAGCTGCCAAACACTGCAGGGATAATTGAAAAATTTAGGGCCTGTTTGAGTCCCTGAACAATGTAGAATTACTGTCCACACACTGCAAGGTCCTGCTGAGATTTGAGCAGTCACTACATCCAACCAAACACGAGAAGATGACAGCTTATTGATTCCTAATGCTGGAAAAAGGGGGTTTGTTGCAAGAGCTCCAGTAATGTGATATAGAAGGAAGGAAAGGATAAAAAAAAGCTGCTGCTTCAAAAACATTAAATTATTAGAAAAATCAGCAGCAACACACAAAAAAATGACTACAGACAGTGATCATATAGACAGAAGCTGTAACTTGGAATAAATAAGGAATTGTTCTGGAATTTATTATGCAAAGAGTCACTTTGCAGTAAAGTGTACATGCAAAGTATACATATAACATGAAATTGCAACAGTTGTACAAACAAAGATAGATGCTTTCAGCCCTTGTGTTTAAGCCCCTGATTCTTTGATAACAGCTGGGTTTAATCTTGTTTACTGTTGAAGAAGGCTATAAGAGAGATGGCGATTGAGAATAGGTTTTTGAGCCACTATCCCCACGAATATCAGATTAAAGTGAAAGAAGCAACAACAACAACAACAAACAGAGAGCAAACATTCTGATTTTGTTGTTGTTTCTTGTTATCAGGCCCATTCATTGAGTCAGACTTGGCAATCTAAAGCTACACTTCTGGAATTAACAATGATGCTAGCAGTGGGGCTCGAGAGATGCCACTGTCAGTCAATCTGTCAGACACTTCGGTGAAGTCTGAATGAGCTTCACAGCTTTTGGATGGACGGAAATAACATTTTGTGCAGATGTCCCTCCTTTCTCTTTATTGCCACCTGTATGTAGACAGTTTGGTTTTGTAGGGCAGAGGCTAACAAACTTCGCAAACACTTCTCCACGCGCCCGAGCTAGCTGGCTAAGCTACAGCACACCAGGCTTGGTTCGTTGTGTTGTGTGGTTGTTTTATTGGCATGAATGTTTCCTTTTTCATTCCTCTAGGTTCACAGGTATTTGGACTAGGACTTTTTTCTGGTAATTTGGCCTCTGACGACCGCCACAGTGGATTTTTATTCAAATCACAGACTTTAAGCTTTAATTCAAGGGGTTTTACAAATATTTTCCATGAACTGTTTGAGAAGTACAGTCATTTTTAAACATAGCCCCTAATTATCAGAGGCTGCTATGTAATAGTACAAACTAGCATTTTCAATACAAGGATCGATTTTTAACATTGGGATGAAAAATTGAAAGAGTTCCAACGAGTGAATTCAACACTTTAAATCAACTCCAGACTTTTTATGTACTTTAACTGTCATCACATAACAAGGGAAGAGGCTTCACCTGGCCATGAAATGTCTTGTCAGTGTTGAGCTTCTGAAAATGGAGCATTATGTTTAAAAATGGCTGTAATTCCTAAACAGTTAATGCAATACTTTTATTTAAACCCCTTGAACTGAAGCTGAAATTCTGCACATCATTCACAACTTTATTAGTAAAAGAATAATAATAATAATAAAGTGTTACTGTCCAAATACTTATGGAACTAACTGCATATGCACTTTTAGTGATACAGATTTAAGATTTATAGCAACTTGCAGAGCCCTTGGCTGCTGGTGGCAGACCTCTGGCAGTCCTTGGGCTGCACTTTGACAAGCATTGTTGCTGGGAAGCGTGACTATTAGATAGATTACCATAAAGTTCCTTTTTCCTTCAAAAGATAAAAAGCGACATTCAGCTGCTTCGTTATTCACAAGGAGTCGCCACAGTGGTATGTCGGATGTCCTTCCTGACGCAACACCCAGGAGATCTGTGTCTCCTCTCGGGATCAAACCAGGGATCTTTCGCTTGTTAGGTGAAAAACTTTCTTTCATATTTCCAACTAAACGTGATTTCATTTTGTAGATTTTTAGAGATGATTAAGCAGAGTTTACTTGAGGACATGGTGACCTTGTGACTGATACTGTAAGTAGGCACCCAAAGGATGTGGACAGTGTCCAGGTTCTTAGAGCAGAGTCTCATATAACTTCTTCCTCCAAAAAATGCAAATGGTGATGGCCTAATGCCAATCTCAAGGCTTAAAAACAAATCAATGGGTGACATCATGGCTACAACCTCTTCTTCTGCAGAGACTGTGTTACTCATTTACATAATTCTTCTTTGTAAATTCTTCTAAAACCCCTAAAGTTTGGGTTATTTTTCAGGTCTGCATTAAAAATAGGACCGATGTTTCATGTGACTGTAAAAGAATTTGTGCTTTTTTGGTCTTATAGTTCACAATACCTAAAAAATATGTCCACGGTGTACAACTTTACATCGGACAGTGTGCAACAGGACACTACATGTATCTCAGTTCTTCACTGTATGGCGTCATGAACCCAAACACGCTGCACGTCCATTACAGATAGCAGCGCTAACAGCCAGCCAAAGCTACAGCTCTCGAACAATTGCTGTTTGAAACAGAAACACTGAAGCAATGAGTACGGTTGTATCCCAAAGGCTGGAAAAAATGAGCATGCACCTGGAAAGTTGCCAAATGAAATCCCTAGACTGCCAGAGACGGTCTGGGAGGAGAACATGAATGACTGGTGCTTTCTGTGTTTGTATAGCAGACAATACAAATAAAGCTTAGGATGAATTGGACCTACTGTGAAATTTGATTGGGATGAATGGACCTTGATGTTCTTTCTCTCTGTCCCCAATCTCTTTTAATTTACTGGTGTTGTGGAGGATATGGTTCTCATCATTAATCAGCAAGACAAATGAATCCCCAGCTCGACGTGAGAGAGAGAGAGAGTGCTGGAAACACACAGAGAGGAAGAGAGGTGGAAGAAGAAAGGAAGGGGTGGGGTATATAAATCAAGTATGCTTTGATTAATTCACCTTGGTCTAGAGGACGTGGCTAATAAGATCCATTGGATCGATATACAGAATTCTCATGGTTTCAGCTGTATGTCAATAAAAAGCAAATCTGCCAGATCATTCAAAATGGTTAATTAAGCTAATGAAAATCTTTACATTTACTGACACCAATTAGTAATGTTTAACTCAATTTACAATCATTTCCAGAGTGGGTAATTATCAGATTGAGGTTATTCTTTCTGAGAGGTGCTGGTAAAAGCTATCACTCAAGTAATAAACAAAAAGACACATTTAGTGCTGAAAATGGGACTTTCTCAAATGTCAATCACCACAACGAATTTTAGCAGGACGAGTGGCGGCGCATTTCAAAATATCAAACTGAAGATAGAGCTATCCTTTAACTGTCCCTCACGCTAGATCTTTTGTTCCCCCCCTTTGTCCATACTTCTTTAGATATAATATTTAATCCATGTGAAGGAGCAGCCACCGATAAGACACTGCTGTGCACTTCCCTACTTCTCCACTAAAAGGCACTCTAGCGCCTGTTTCAGAGCAAATCTGTGAGTCAAAGAAGGAGAGGCATTTCATATGGAAGTCTAACAGGCAGAAGAAGGGTTGCAACATTTGAACAAAATCAGATAAAAAGAAAAGGTCCCAAAATGTACACTGTGTGTAAAAGTTATAGTCCACTTTTTTTTAATATCTACTTTTCATTCAAACTGATCAGTTCAGTGAGTTTAACACTAACAATGTGTTTTCACTGGAGACACAGAGGTTTTCTTAAAAAATAATTCCCCTAACCTAGCAGACATGAAATCACAGAGGTGTGATCTAGATGGGGCATTCAAAAAAAAAGGAAAAAAGAAAGAAAAAATACAAATAAAGAAACCTGAAAAATTGGATCATTAATGACAAGCGTCAGGTAAAATCTCTCACAGGAAAACCGAGGGGAAAAAGCCTCAGCAACTGCTTTTAATTAAAGTAAGATTATAGTATACGTTTAATTGCTACAGCACATTATTACTTGCATTTTTCATTTATTTTAGTTGCTTGGTCATTTTGTAATTTTTCTAGTTGGTTTCACATCAAGAAAACAAATGGGTCTCACTCAGAGACAACAGCAATTAGGAACTATTCTTTTTTTGGAGGGATATAAATGAGAGTTTAAGTGCTGAATGACACATTTGGCTAACCATGCTAATGTGTGGAATTGCATCTGTTTAAATAAGATTCCTCTTCAATTAGTGTAGACAGAGTAGCTCAGATTTCCTTCATTAAGAGAACCCTCAGGACAGACTGCTGACAGCTGACTTGTTGTTGGATTAAGTTTGACCTGAGGGTTAGATACTACATCTTACTCCAACATCATAGAAGCTTGTCTCAGGATTTCTTCTCCTTCTCTATAACAGCAAAAGTGCACTTTTAACATGACTTATATCATTAAAAGTCCTTATGCAACAAAAAGAGATACACTTCCTGTGAGGATCGCAACCTTTGGGAGCATTTCGTTTACAACCGCACTGCGAGGAGCAGAGATATATTAAACCCACAGGCAAAAGAAATCCATGGATTAAACATGGATGTTCAAGACCGTGTCAGCTGTCTTGAACGCCATAAAGGCAGTTCAAACACACAGATGGCGCTGACTGAACTGTACAGCCTTATTTCATACCTGTGACCAAGACCATTCGGCTTAATTTAGACTTTCAGTGGGTGAGCACATGTTCAGTCTGACACAACACACCGTGTAATTGCTTTCAACTCTAAGATGTTCATATGTTTTGTCTCTTTAACTGCACCCACACTTCCCTTATGTAAGGGGAGGGGGGAAGACACTGGGTGCACTGCAATATAATTCAATACAACACCAACACTTATTCCAGGCTCCATAATAAACCTACTCAGACAGAGTGTCAACAAATTTAGAATACTTAGTTTAACAAAGGTAATATTTGCCACAGGGCTGTGCTGCTCTATGACTTGGTTTTTACTGATGTAACTATTGTTTAGTGAGTATAAGGATATAGGCTGTGCAAAGCATATCTTGCAAGCACCATACTTTTAAGAAAAAAAAATATATATACACACACAGGATCTTAAGTAGTGAAGCTTTTCTTTTGAAAAGCTGGAAATTGCTGTAAAAACAGAGCAAATTTATACAATCATTGTTCAATATAGCTGTACAGTATCTTGTAAAAGCTGATGCCTTAGTGGAAAAAAATACCAGCAGCAAGCAATTGCACTTACATCTACCATTTTCATGGTAGAAAGACCGATAGAAATGTAAATGTTTCAAATCATTAGTCGTTCACTATCTTTAACATTATTGTTTTGATTTATAGTATAAGGCTTAAATGAAGACCGAAACTATTTACTATGAATCCTCATAAGAGTTTGCCAACAAACATCCTGGTAAGTCAAAGTTTTGCACACATTTCTAAAATCGTAGGTACATTTTAAGAGGTTGGAAAAAAACTGGGCAACTGGACTTCTTTACGTTTGCAAAGACATTTCACCTCTTGCCTAAGAGGCTTTAGTTCCCAAAACAAAAAGTGGATAGTCCCAGGTATTTAACCCCTAGTGGGGGTTGTTCCCTTTGGAGATGGTTGTTGAATCACTATTGATCATGGGGGTCATCACATGAGTCAAGGTGTGAAAAAAGGCATGGTTTATTACCATCACTGTCAGACCTTGCCCTACCTCATCATGTGACCTATTTAGGTCACCTGAACCAAGGTGTGAGAGTTGAAGCACCTGGGAAGAGATCTCAAGACTGCACTGCAGGTGGCTGATCGCCAGTGTTGTAAGCCACCACCTCTGTTCAATGATGGCCATTCACAGTGGACATAGCCTCCTTTACTCCTCTTTGAAACCACCTATCTTCTTGGTCCAAAATGCGAACACTGGCATTCTCAAAAGGGTGACCTTTTTTTAACATTTTTTTTTTTTAACTCAGAACTGCATGAAATTGCATGGGTTTGTAAAATGGTAGGATAGATAAGATAGGTTTGTAAGATGTCATGGTCCCTTGGTTTGGGGTTTTCTTCTAGTTCTTTATTTCATGTGAAGTGATTTATGTTCAAGTTCTGTTCCATGTTTTCTTGCCTTTGAAATTTAGTACTGACATTTTTTTAAATGTATTTTGTTATTTTTTTCCAGCCTGTTTGTACTTTGCTTATTATTTGAAGTCCTTGGGTTTCTGTATTTCTTGGTTAGCCCATATATAGATTTCTTGCCATTTCTGTTCTCATTGCCTTTACAAGTCTTGTTTGTCTCATGTTTTTTTATTCTTTATGATTGGTTTTCTAGTCCTGTTATTTGAGTCTTCTGTTCTCAGTTGTGTGACCCTCGGGTTGTATTTAGATAGAGCCCATATGCATGTCCATTTTCTGGTTCCAATTCTGTCTCATCTCTGTTTGTCTTTTAGTGTTTTGATGTCCAATCCTTCTGTCTTCCCCAGTGTCAAGTTAACCCTTGCTTCCCCAATCAGTTGTGTTTTCCTGTTTTATTTCGGTAACGGTTGTTCTCTGTATCTCGTGTTGAGTTTACTTCCCCCGTCTCATTATGTCTATCTCCAGCCGTGCATCCCAACTGTTATCTATCCCCTTGTTATCATACGTGTGCATATATTGTTGCAGTCTGGTCTTGTTATTTGTTGCATCATCCTCATATTGTGTGTAGCCTAGGTCTATTTCTCCCAACTGCAAGTCTCCCAGTGAGTTGATATTTCACGTTTTTTTCTGGTGTTTGGATTCTCTTGCTCAGTTCCCTCCTTATTCCTGTGCTTTGGTCAAATCAACATTAAACACATTAAACAAGTTCACTCTTGACGCCTCTGCTCAGCATTTGGGTGCACCATGAACTGCTCACACAGCCACTTATGACACCAGAATGTAGAGCATAAAGGCAGACAGAAGTAAATTAAGTCCTAAAAACAGGAATCCAGAAGTGCACGTGGATCACAGAAAAACATGGCTAGAAGATAAAGAACATATACTAGATTACAAGGAGACTAAAGAAAAAAAATTGACCAGGACGAAGAAGCAAGCATGACTATTTATACACAGTGGGATCACAAGTGTTTATAAAACAAGTCGATGGAGATGTGGAAAATTCACTTAAGTAAAAGTACAGATACTTGTGTGTTTTGTGCAAGGCCAACTGTCCAGTGTAATTTTCTGTCATCACGCCTTTGCTTTGCGCTTGTGTTACCAACATTTTATTTTTTTTTTTGCCTTTTCATCTCTGCATGTTTAACATCAGTTACATGCAACAAATACCTGTGATAGATCCACCAATAAAGTTATCTTTCATGTATTGCTTTTTCCTCCAGTTACAAATCTGTTTGACGCTGAAAGGAATAATCAATAACTCCCCTCAGCTGTGTTAAAACTACAGTAAGGAACCTATTTTAAAAGTGTAAGGAGTGGACAGTACATGCATTTATCTTAAAATGCAAGGAGAAAAAAAAGTAAAATACAGATACAAAGCATTTCACCTCTAACTAGAACTAAACACAAACAAAAAATGACCAAAATAAGCAGAAAACCCCCCTCGAAATGATGTGAATACAGACATGAATATGAAACACAGAAATGAGATGGGGGGGGATACACACAACAACATGCTATAAATACTAGTCAGTTAGAAATACTTCAGAAACCACAAAGCTAATTACAAGAAGCCATGAGGTAAAACTTGGGGAGTGACTCAGTCCCTGCCAACATTCAGAATAATTATTAATAATTATTAAGTGGTTAAACAGTTCCTAAATGAAAGAGGAGCCAGTGTGTACGTCACTTCACCGTTTGTTCAAGGTGTTTCTCAAACATCGCCTTCATGTCCTTGTTAGACTTTCTAGCAAGAGAAAGCTTGTGTTCAAGAATTGATCCAAATAAAAGACAATAACCAAAGTATATGAATTTAGTTTCATGAGAAAAGAATAAGAAAAAAAATATGGCTTAATAGCAACTTGAATTAAAAACGTCACACATTAGGGTCCATTGCTTATATGGAAAAATTGACTTCACAGCATTCCTGAGCTTTTTAATACAGAAATTACAAACAGATCAGGGCTTAATTATAAGAGTCTGATATATTACATCCACCATTTAACAAATTAAATGGACTTTAGATATACAGAACTGTAAATAGCATAATTTTTTTTTTTACTAATACTAGTCTGTATGTAGAAAAGCCATGGGCAGCCATGTAGTAAGCACATTAGTTGTTAATGTTTTAAAAAAAAAAGGACAAAAATATTTTTACAGATGTATTCCATATTTGAAATAATCTGATCTATATTTCTCACTTGGTAAAAGACGATTTGACGCAACACCTAATCCACAATTGTGGTTTACACGCACAGTTCAAAGTGATTTCTTTGAACTGTTCTTTTTCCAGGTTGGAAAGATTGCACAGCATGCATCTTTAATGACTTTGACAAACAAGAACTGGGTTGCACAAGTCTGAATTTACTTTGGAGCCCAACAATACCATGACATTTTTGCCCATGAAGAGTGGTTGTAAACTTCTGACTGTATGTGAAACCAACATCTGTACATCTGGGAATTTGTACAGCGACCAGGTTTGAACAGGGGGTTGTACAGCTGGGAGGGTTTTTGCTTGCTTAGAATGTAAAAACATTTCCCCCCCAAAAATCAAACTCACATACACAAACATCCCGGCACCGTGACACCCCAAAACAAAGAGAACACCTGTTGGCTCCTTTAGAGTTTCTTTGGTGATCTTACTGCTCACGATTTTTGCTCTGTAGCATTTTATTGTATGCTCGCACATTCAGAGTTACCAGCATTTTCCCTTTAGGGATTTCAAAGCTTTTGCTTAAACTTAGTGGTTTAATTGTGTAATCTCAAGCACTTACTACCCACAGAGCAACAAAGTGCTTGAGACAAAAGTCAGAATTCAGAAATGCCAGCGCTAAAGAAAGAACCTTTATCCGAGCCTGCTGGTGTGTTGATGGCTTAGCAAAGCCTATCCAGCTGCTCATGTGGCTTGCATCCTTTCTAACAATCACGATCAGACAACAGATATCCATTACCACTAAAATCAGGAGATGCCTACTTCCATATCACTCAAGCAACCAGTGCACAGGAGCCTACCTAATCAGCACAAAGGAGGACAAACACCCTACTCCACCTGAGGTAGACGCCTCATAGAGATAATGGATCTGCAGCGAACCAGGGCTGTGTCTGACATTTAAGAAGAAAATGTGAAACCAAACCATTTAAAACTGGTTAAAAAAATGTGTCAAAATTATTTTAACTGTAAAACGATCTTTTGCCTGCATAAACGTGTTAGGAGCCAGCCCCATGACCATTTCAGAGCTGCATTAAAGCAAAAGATCCAGTGGCTCCATGATGGTGTGGTGGTTAACATATTTGCCTTGCGTGTAAACAATTCCTGATTCACGACACACCCACCCTCAGAGGGTCAGAAGCTTGCGTAAGAGAAACCCTAACCCTACCCTATTTATCTCATCTGGGGCACAGATAAATAGGAGAGAGGCATCTGGAGTAAAAGCTCGGAACTTAAAGAATCAAAAGACTCGACAGCAAGGCAGTGGCGCTAACACCATGCAGTGTGATTACAGCCACAAGCTTGTTTTATTCTGTGTTATTTGAAAAAAAAAACCCACAAATGCCCACACATCCTCTGTTTTTAATTGTGAATTAAAGTGCACAGAGGATGATAAGACTGCATTAAACCACTGCGATGGATATGAGAGGAGTGCGTTGTTCAAAACTTAAACGGGTGTTGTTTTGCATCTTTAATTAGCATGAGGCTGTACAATGCATAATATTACATCATTTTTATCATTATATTCATAATGATTTTTCTGGAAGAAATAGAAAATTAACACATGGTAGTAACATTAATCTTTCTCCTTTTGGGTGGTCCCTTAAGGGGTCACCACAGCGGATCATTTGCCCCCATCTCACCCTATCTCTAGTGTCCCCTTTTGTCACACCACCCCTCTGCCTGTCCTCCACCTCAGAATCTCTGTTATCTTCCTCTTTACCCCCACGTGGCAGCTCCATATTTAGCATTCAGTGTCCAGTGTTTCCACTCTCTCTTCTCTACACATGCCCAAAACATCTCAGCCTTACCTAACTTTGTGTCCGAAGCACTCAACGTGAGCTGGCCCTCCGATATAATCATTTCTAAAGCTGTCCATTCTGGTCACTCCCAGTGAAACTCTTCAGCAACTCTTCACGTATCTTTTTGTCAGTGTCACCATCGCCAAAGCATCATCGCAGCAGGTCTCACTACCATCTTGTACACCTTCCCTTCCACTGTTGCCACTACCCTTCTGTCACAAATCACCCCAGAGATCGTCTCCACCCACTCCACCCTGTCTTCACTCGCTTCTTCAGCTCTTTTTCACTTCCATGGTTTTGATAGTTGACCTCAGATATTTAAACTCCTCCACCTTCTTCCTCTCTCCAGTGCATGCCTCCACCTCTCCAGGCTGTGTTCCACCTGTTCCCTACTCTGGCAACCAGGGAGCTAATCAAATCAGAAGGGCCACCTAAGGTCCTGGATGAAATAAAAGAAAAGGACCAAAAAAAGTTTAACATCAGACAAAATATTAGGCATGTGGGAGAAAGCCCTAAAAAAATAAATGATAATAAAAAAAAACACCAGCTGTGTCATTCAGCATAGCTTTAGTTCTCAAAAGTTTGGGTTCTGTAGATATTTCACAAAGCATTTCATCACTAAGAGCCTTGGAAATGTTAGAGGCACGGTGGAGGACTCCAAGTCAACGAGACCTTGTTTGAAGGATGTTTATAAAAAAAAATGCATGCCACGTCTTTTCCTAAAAACATTTCTTTGATCATAATGAAAAACATCAAGCTGAGGTGAAAAAGTTCACGAGGAGACTTGAGAAAATCTGATTGCTCTTACACTAGGCTGTCATTATGTAATGGAGGTTGTTAAACGTTGCTTCAGCAGTGAATGTGGAACTGTATCATCTTGCTTCCCTTCACAGACGTGTGTCCAGTGTATCTTCCTCAAAGGGATAAGAAATTAAGCACTAAAGCAGAGTTTTACCGGGTCTTATCACGAATGCCACTGAGATACTTGCTGTAATATTTCACATAGTTAGAAACCTTTCATTGCAAGAACACCATTTGACCGCAACCCCGCTCACAATCAACTGAATCCTGCAGGGAATTTCTGCACTCAGGCAAGCTTTTGGTAAAAATACAGCAATAACAAAACTTTTAAAAGCAAAGTATTCTGATGGTGTAGAGGTCATAAGGATTCAGTAGCAGATACAAAGGTTTGCACAACTCTGCACTGCTAACATCAGTAGGCAGTACACCAGTATGACCAATGCTGAATGTTAAGATAATTTTTGTTTCTTTTGAAGACAACTCCACAGGGTGCCTTTAAGGTTATAGCAGCACCAGTGTTATTGAATAACTAAAGCTGTGGACAGGACTCATCATAGATTATTCATATATTTACCTCTAATAGATATTGCTCTCACAGCTTCATGAACATTTAAATACCATTCACAGGGACTCTTAGTGGTAAGGTCATGGTTGCAGTGGAATAGCTGATTGCTTAGGAAGGTTTCTAACTAGTAAGGTGACCAGAAAGTGTCTGCATGGCAGCCATAAAAAGAGCTGGTCGAATTCTCTAAATGCTAAGAAAGGTGCTTCAGTGCTTCCTTTATTGCCTCCTATAGCAGAGGATGCACTGCACCATCATCGGGTAAATGGCTGCTGTGCTCCCGTCTTGTGCTACAACTTCCAAATGTGCAGCTATGTTTTGAACTTTCGGCGATTTGTTAAACACACAGCTGAACTATGAACGTCACGCTTCAGTGAAGAACAGCTTGTTATAAGGCTGCTGCCTCGTGTGAAGCACTTTTTTAACATGGGCTTAGAAAAGTGCCCCAAGATGATAATAAGCTTAATTTAAAAGATCAAAGTGATGTGCAAGTTGCATTGGTCAGGTCATTGTTTTGAGCACTTCTTTCAGGATTTTCTGATTCTCGTTAATTCATTTAAGTTAGGGATGCTAAAAGCAGCAAAAGAGGAGTTAAAAGCAAATGGACAGTATTTTATATATTAACATTTCCATTCATTGTCACAATGATTTATCATATTCTTATGGGATCACGTAAGGTTTATCTGGATGTGGCGGAAGAAATGTTACGTCTTTCATTCAAGAGACTTCTTCATTCTCATCTGACTGCAGATTTCCCCAAATACATGAACTGCACAGTCTCATAATGATCAAAACAAGCGCCACAGCATAACAATAATTCACAAGATCAGTTTTATGATTGTTAATAAGCAAATTGTCATGACATGTCATGATCCATGGCCACGTGTACTATTCACAGAGAGTTGGAGGATTCTCTTTGGACCTCTCCTTGGTACATAAATGGCCTCCTTTACTCCTGGCTGAAGCCAGTGTTCCTCCCTGTCCAGGATGAAAGATAGTTTTTTGATGTTGGAAAAG
>VVHJ01035651.1:0-15665 GCA_015107715.1 Tylochromis polylepis
ACATCAACACTAAATCAAACTACTATGTGTAATGAGAGATGGCTTAAAAAAAAAAAAAGCGATAAACCCACTGCACCCCATATGGAAGCGGAAATAGTGAATATTTGATTTACATTCACCTCGTAGCCTGAAAAACAGCCCTGCATGAATGCCAATGCAGGCCTTTGTCTCCTGGATGTGTAAATGGACAACGGCTTGACACCTTGATGTCTTTTTAAAGTGATGATATCGTGGGCATATGTTTGCTGCTCTGTGTTTTATGCCTCCAAAGGACCCCCTCCAAAAAAGGAAAAAAAAAAATCAATTATTGCAACATTTCCTACTGCTTTAATCAATTTCTATTTCAGTTTCCAGCCAGTCCTGGTGCTGGCCTCTCCACAAGACAAAGACTGAAACTGAATGAGAGGCAAAAAGGAACACAAAAGGTGTGAAGGTGAAAGAGATCAACAGGAGATTGAAACCGACCTTCCATTCATTGTCTTGAGGTATATGTGCAAGCTCAAGAAAGACTGCGAGCAAGATGGAGAAGCACTCAGCCTTGGTCAAGACACAGTGGGTATATTGGCAAGGCAATTTTATCTGCATAAGAGAAATGGCTCCAGTTTAGCTGACGTGAACTGACAGGATATAATAATAGATATAAGATCCCAGTTTTATTGGCAGTAGCAGTCTATTGTTTTTTTTCTATTCTTCTATTTTTTAATGTAGTTGCTGCAATGATCACAGACTATCTGAACATTATTATCTTTCTTCACTGTGGGTAACACGAAATTGGGGTATTTTTAAAAAAAGAGAGAGAGAAGAGGGCATAATTAAATTTAATATTTAAAATCAGTTTAATCTGTGTTTAATACAGCTTTTAATACTGAAAGATGTATTTCTAAAGAACTACATGTCTTGACAGTACTTGCAGCCACACATTACATGGAAGTACTCTGATTTAACAAAGCTATAATATCATATAAAACTACAGACTCTGCTGTATTTTCTCTTACTGGGCAACATCCACATGGACCCTACCGAATATTTTCCATTTCTGAACTTTTTAGAAAGGATGGGGTATATTATGTTTTAGAGAGTGCAGTCAGTAATGTTTAGATGTTGAAGGGCATCGTGGATTGACAGAAATACACAGAAAACTGTCAGTTTCTAGCATCTGAAATCGTGATGTGGATGCTGCCTTGGAGACATATTAAACTTCACATAAACTTGGAACAGCCAACAAAACTTGAGTCTGGACATAATCTGTCTTTCTGCACCTTTACATCACTTGTTTGCTCAGAAATGGTGAGTCTCTCCCATGATGTCTTGCAGCCCCATTTTAGGAAGGTGTTGGGCTGTTGTCTTAGATTAAAATCAAATAGCACTTTTGAAAGAACATTTTTGCAGCTGTTGAAAGTGGAGTGGGTTGCTATTCATCTATCCGTCTTTCGTAAGATGTGCACCCACTAATAGGGAGGTTCAAAATAGCCAGACGTTTTGTGTTGTTGGGGGTTTTTTTGTTGGGTGTTAGCTGGTGGTTATTAACTGTGTTAAACCAGGCTTCCTGCTTCAGGCTGTGTGTGTTCACACAAAGGCAGCATTTTGTGCGTCATTTGTTGTTTGTCGTTTTTCAGTCCTTAACGGGTGAAAAAAATATAAAGAATATTAAAAATCATTATGGTAAAAAGCAGCACTGGTGCTACATATAAGTAAGGAGAGAGGAATGCTGGCAGAAAATCATTAAGTGAATATACATTTATTTATAAGTATATAAATACATAAGTGATTATATTCATTTTAGCTTTCAGTGCTGCTGTTTTTAATCTCAGGTGACAGCCGCACATTAGAGATGAGATAACGGCTCTTAAACTTTAAATCTGATACCTTTAAAGGTTATACTTTAGAAGTGTACAGAGTCGGATTGTACTACAGTCTGACACTGTCCCATAATGAAGGACATGATTTTTTTTTTTGCCCAAATTAAAGTGAATCGATTTTCTATAACACAATGTTGTCTGTAATACTCCAACAGACTGATAGTGTTTCTAATTTACAAAACAGATTTGGCTGCTTGGGACTGAACAAAATCCTATATCTTAGCATTTTATATACATTTGTGAAAAGGAAAGTTTCCACAGGACTCTATGCAGCCCTGTGGAAAACACCCAGTAATTCAGTAGGTTGCTGAAACACTTTTTGTAGCAATAACATCAAGTAATCCTTATCTCTGTGACTCTTTTTTTTACAACAGGAGTTCAGTTCATTGAGGTTTGTGGCATTTATGCACAGCTATTTTAAGATCCTGCTACAGTTTGAGGTCTGGACTTTGACTGGGTCACTGGACCATGTTTGCTTTTTTCTTTGTTACCCATTCTGTTGCAGATTTGCTGCTGTGCTTCCTGCTGCATGACTCAGTTTTGGTGAAATTTCAGCTTCATTTGACTAGAATACTTAGATAAACAGAGGAGTTCATGGTAGACTCAAGGTGCCCAGGTCCTGTGGCTGCAAAGCAAGCCAAATTGCTTTGCAAACCACAACTTTGATGCACCTGTGCAAGCCTAAATCATGCTGCCATGTTCTTTTTTAGAGAGAAGAGGCTTTCTCCTGGCAACCCTTTCAAACAAGTCGCCCTTTTTTAGTCTTCTTCTAACTGTACTGTCATGAATTTTAACATTTAAGTCTGAACCTGAGGAGTAGCTCTTGCACTTTTTTCAGTTTTGTTTACCTGAAAGCTCCAAAACTCCAAACTGCCAAAATGTCTTCTTTTATAAAAATGGTCACCCTTGCAGATGATCAGTTAATTGAGTGCATTTGACAGGCAGCACCTGATTCTTAACCTCTTAACTCCTTTGGAGGCAGTGGGGGTATTATTAGTTTTTCACAGATCTGCATCACCTATTTAAAACAAGTAAATCTTTGTGACAATGCAACATCCAGTTTTCACTGCTGTGACATTCCTGTTTATATTAGTGATATTACTAACAACAATCTCAGCAAGTGTCAGATGTAAAACACATGCCCTCAACCGAAAATCTATTTTGCACTTGGAACATGTCCAAAAAATCTTCTTCTACTTATCCACTTCAGGGTCAGGGGGGTGCTGGAGCCTATTCCAGCTGCCAGAGGCAGGATATACCCAGGATAGATGCAGGGCTAACACAGAGAGACAAACAACCATTCGCACTCACACTGACACCTATGGGCAATTTAGAATTACTAATTAACCTAACCCCACTAACTGCATGTCTGTGGACTATGGGGAGGAAATTGGAGTACCAGGAGAGAACCCACGCAAGAACGAGGAGAACATGCAAACTCCACACAGAAATGCCTCGGCCAGATGACCGATTCAAACCCAGGACCTTCTTGCTGTGTGGCAACAGTGCTAATCACCCCTGTCCAAAAAATAATTAGTGAAAAAGTTGAGCATAAGTTAGCATTGTGATCTAACAAGGTTAAAGAAAAACAGAAAAGAGGCCATTCAAAACTGAACAGCTGAACAGCTAAATACCTCACTAACCCACGAATCTTGTTTAGTAGTCCACCCTTGTAGCGTAGCAGATAAATAATAACAACAGTCAAGTTCAAAATCTCTTTAACCTGACCTCCAAAACTTTAACAGAACTTACTGAAGTTACTGCTCAAAAAATCCTTTTTGTTTTTTTCCCAAATGTTTCCCATGAGTAAAAGGTTTCATGGTGAGGAACTTGGTGAGGAATGCAGTGTGTGAAAGGCTTCGTGTTGTAGATAAAGTAACATTAAAAAACCATTTGGGGTAAAATGCAGGGAAAATGGAACAAAAGAGGTAACACAGCCTGTGGGCAACAGATTGAGGGGAAAGCATTTCTGGCACTGAAAAAGTCCGAACACAGTGGAGGGGGGTTATGGACTGAGGGATTCATTTAGAAAAAGATTTCAAAATCTGGCGTAATTCCAACATAATCCCTTAAATATTGAGTTGATTAATAGGATGATAATCATCAGACTTAAAGACCAAAACATATTCAACTTGATTTTAAACACTCTGCCTTTTTAGGTCCAAAACCACTCATTCTTTCTGAAGATACCTGTCGCATCCATGCAATACAAAATGATATTCCCATTTGTATTTACAAGTACTAAAGATGGACACACATTTAATAACTGACAGTCTTTAGGTGATTTGTATTTCTGTTGCGATTTGCGGTTTTAATGCGGTAATTCTGGAGAGCACAGTGCTGCAGTGGTTAACATGTGGCTGTAGTTCTCTCTCATGTGTAAGTATGCATCATTACCTGTAAGTTTTGGATTAATATTTGCTTTTGTTGCTGCCTGCCAAGCGTCTGCATTCACTCTTTGCACTGAACTTGTAGAAAGTTTAGATCTTTTTCTTTTTTATCTTTCTGTGCCAAACTCAAGAGAGAGATCCTCATCTCTAATGCAACGTTTTTCTTTTAGAAAAAGAAAACTCATATTGTAGGGATGGTTAGTCCATTTTTTCCCTCTTCCTCTCAAATTTAGTGGCTAGGTTTGTTACTAACTCCATAATACCAACATCTGCTGCTTTTAGTTGGGCTCACTGAAGTTATTTGAGAATAATTTTGCACTTAATTAAAAATTTCAGATGACATGTATAGTTTTGCTCAACTGAGTGAGCTGGCACATGTTTCAGGCTATTGTTTTCACTTCTTTCTCTTTTAGTTATGTAAATGCATGACCATTTTCCTACATAGTGATCCATCCATCAATTTTCTTCTGCTTATCCAATTCAGGGTTGCAGGTGGGCTAGAACCTACCCCAGCTGTCACAGGATGAGTGGTATATGTAGTATCAGTGCATAAGGAAAACAAACAAAACATTGCCTCCTACTACCATTAGATTACGAATTTACATAAAAACCATATGCTTTCCATAGTAGGGTATTTTCTTCAAGTGTGCTAACCCACATGAACAGAAGACTAGACTGGGGTGACTTTGTAGAGAAGGCTGATTGTAAACAGAGGACACATACACAGTGCTTATGGTAGTGGTGCTCTCACAGTCCGAATTTGATATATTGCAGTCATTATCTAATAAAATGCAGGCATCAGAGATGATACATAGGAGCTTTTATGTCCCTTTAAAAGTGGTCACCAGAGAACAGATAATCACTAACAGTACAGCGGTCAGTACAACACTGTCGCTTCCTTCCAGTGAGTTAAATGGAAAACAGAGGTGGGAGGCAATTATCTGTGTGTTGTGCTAGCCACATCATGTTCAGACCAGCTACTGCCCCACTGAAAAGACTTTGCTTAACATGGTTGCTAACATGTTTTAAAGGTCTATACAACATTTATGCATTAAAATGAAAGCATATGGACCAGTGTTGTAATATATTGTTGACTTCTGCACTAACCTGATGTTTCCAAAAAGGACTCAAATCCAAAAATTCATCACTGCATACTCTTACATAGCCTTTTTTTCCCCCCCATGCATGCCCTCTGCTCAGTGTCCTTTCTATTTATTTAAATGTGTACCATCAAACATTTCTTAGCTTCTGGAAAATGGCATCTACTAAGCTGAACTGGTGGCTTGCTGAAAGTTTGTTTTTTAATGCAAAGAACTGAGAACAATGCAATTCACACCAGCTAATGCACTGAACAAATGATGGATCTCAGTCTTTGTGAATAGAAGACAAATGCATGACATATTTCTCACTTTTCCTCATTGAATGCATTAACACATGCAAACACAACATTAAGCTTGTCTGCTGAGATGAAATTCTCATTCTGACTAAACAAATATGTGCATGCAACTAAAACCAATGTAATCAGTGTTAACTGTTAATTTTGTCACCGATCACTGTTGTCACATCTCCGGTACTCATTTCAGCCTCCAATTATAAGCGTACAGAAATGATATAATGTCACAACTTTCAGCATGCTTGCAAAGCTGATTTTAATTTGACTCTTTCAGTCAGGCATGATGGAAAAATTACATCTCTTGGCTGGCTTGGGAATGCCTCGGTGTTCCCTGCAAAAGAGCTGGAGGAGGTAGACTGGAAGTGGGAGGTCTGTGCTTCTCTGCTTAGATTGCCGAGTTGATGGATGGATGTTTAAACCATGGAACATCGGGTTACAGTCTCAGTATACAACATTGAAAGGAGCCAGTTAAGGTGGTTCGAGCACATGTCAAGGATGCCTCCTGGGCACATCCTAGATTAGGTGTTTGGGCCACATCCTATCAGGAAGAAGCCCCAGGATAGGACAGATTCTCTCTCTCAGCTGGCTTGGAACCCTCGGATGAGCCTGAAGAGGTGGCTGGGTAGAGAGTGTTCTGGGCCTCTATGCTTAAGCTGATGCTTCTGTGATAAGCAGAAGAAAAAATAGATATTGTTGGCTGAGAAAGAACAGTATCCTTCTTCTGAGGGGGTTTGAGAAACAGATGGCTTCCTGGGTGGAAAGGGTCAGCCAAACAATTTCTTGTTGATTTCTCGGTTCTGGCCACAAGCATATTTTCAGTTAAGAGCAGTGACTGGATGGTTACTCTCTCTGCCTTATGAACAACAATACATGCTGTAGTTTGTCCATAGCAAGTGCATACTATAAGAAATCATGAGTCAAACTAACTACGTGGTGGCATGTCTTACTTTGTTGAGAACCACAAATCCTAGCATACAGGAATAAATGGAAGTATGCCACATTCACAGCTGTTCTGCTGATTTACAGAGCACAATGAGGTGAGAGGCCTTCACAGAACTGAATCCTCAGCTCAAGTGTTTCGAGTTAAGAGTTAGAGTTTCTTTTAGAGCACATCATAGCCAAACGGCCTCACATCTGTGATCCCCACTGGGATGCGTCATCTGCGAAATTTACCAGACATAAAGTACAATCGGTAGACTATAAGGGGCAAGCAAGGATAGACCACCCCATGGTGCAGCAGAGCTGGCTACTCTTAATGTGGCAGATGAACAGGAAGCTGGAAAGACCTCCAGATGATTTCCTCCAGCAGAGATATATTTACAGAGCAATCTTGCCTTCTTTTCCTTTCCACCTTATATTCCTCCACACCAATGCTGGGTTTAGAAATGTAATATCCTTGGGACATCACAGAAAATCAAGAACATTGCAAAATAGTACATTCAAAAGCTCATACGGAACGAGTAAAAAACAAAACAAAACAAAAAACACATGGCACAGAGTTAAAACAAATATAGAAAGAAACGAAAAACAAACGAGGGCACCAGAAACACTGTGGTAGCCACCGCCGGCAGCAGCATTGCAGTAAGTAAGTGTGTGATGTTTAGCTACTGCCTCAGCAAGAAAATATTGATTCAAAGTACAATAAGAAGAACTGTGATGAAGTGATATGTTGCCTTCATGTACACATTGTCATAATATGCAATACAATATTACCATTTTCCCCTGTGTTGCTTTAGGATTGCAGTTAATTGATTTATCTTGTTTTGTTGTACTTTTTAAAGTCTTGCACTTCCTTATATACGAAGGTCTAAATCCTCAGATTTAAGAAGATATAACCAGCAAATATTTGGCATTTTTCTTAAAAGAAAATCATTGCTTTGGCACTACACTCACCGCAACTGACCAAAGTGGTAAAGACAAGCAAAGAGTGACATACACTAAAATTCATCTGTTGGCTTCGAAGCAACTATGTAGCAAGCAGATGGCACACACCCCGGCTTGCTGAAGCGCTCAATCACTTCATTAGACAAGTACTTCCATCTAATGTGCTTATAATGGAACACATGGCTGACATGTTGTAAGAATACGTTCTGATGGATGGGCTTACTTTAACACCATGTATCTGCTCACAGATGAATGTCAGTGTTTAATTACATATATCTAACTTTCAGATATAATTCAAATATAATTCAATTTAATGGACCCACATGAAGTAACAAAGTGTGTGTGTGAAAGAGAGAGCAAGAGTGTGACAGCAGGGATTAAAATGCGGCTGGTAAGTGATTCATTTAATCCGTGGCTTAAAGACAGCTGGTTCGACAGAGAGCTGAGACACAAGGCTCGTCTGCTGGCCGAGGCTCTGCAGGAGAGGAAAAGAGTGACAGTGAAAGAGACAGAGGGGCAAAAGAAGGGAGGTTTAAAAATGGTACACCTCTTTCCTAGATCTTCAACGCTAAGTGACCTAGACATGCCTGGTTAATGGAGGGTGCCATTTGTTCAATCTTGTTAAATATGGAGCGGTGAAAGAAGGAAGAATGGTGAGATTGAAGGAGACTCGGTAATAGAGGGAATTGATCTGAAGGGCAGCAGTGCTGGAGGTAACCGTCAGAGACACCGATATAATGTAATGTAACGGCTCCCGAGCTGTACACATAGGGCAGAGTGACCTATTGGTTACCAAGACCATCTTGTAAGTAACAGTGAACGATTAGCGCTGTTGAACATTTTACCCATATTAAACGACTTCCTTCTGCACAAACCAGCAACTGAGATCGAACTGAGACGTGCTTGCTTTGAAAAGATTATTTATAAAATAACAAATTCACGCTCTTCACATCTATGTGCAGGAAATAACTTCCAACATGGAGTGCACAAGCTGTGCACTATCAGGAATCAAGTGAACTAGATGCTTGATATTTTAAAAAAACCTTTTAACATAGCACTGTTTATAAAACACCAAGCCAGTCAATCCATCTGCTCTTCTTAAAGTGGATCTGACATTTTGAGACGCTGCATGCATAGATAAAGCTAAAAAAAAAAAAGAAAAAAAAAGGACTTAGCATGCACTCCAGTAAAGCTCCATCAGTATGTCCCTGGGTATTTGTTTTGTTGATTCTCCAAAAACCGTCACAAGATGCATGGAAAATGAAACTTGTACTTTTTCCTGAATGCATTTCATTTTTGTACAACACAAGCGCGTATATCACTTTTGATATCAGGGACACCAGACAGGGTTTTGCTTGGTATTGGATTGGAAAGGAAATGTAAGGTATCACTCACCTTTACCTGTGGACCAAGTTTGGTTTTCTCTACCTGCTTCTGATTAGGCATCGCTCACCTGCTTGCAAAAATCTCCACACCCCCCATGACCACAGTTTTTATAGGCTACTTTAAAAAAATAATTCAAAATTATCCCCTTATAGCTTTCAGAAACTTACTTTCACATACTAGTAAATAGCACACAGCAAACATCTTTAAAGTTGCTGTGAAAAAACATTTTAAAATGCACAGCAACTATGCAAGGGGTAGCTTCCTCTTAGGGAGCAATTTGAGCTCCATCCTCCTGCTCATGGACACTTTGACACACCACACACCAGCTTACAGCCACCTGCTTGCTAGCTGTAGGATTTTTCTATTGATGTTTGCTGTTTCAGTGGAAAGGGAAGAACCACACGCAGTGCAACTGTTCTTTTTTTTGGTCTTTATTCCATATTGTGGGCAACAACAACAACAAAAAATCAATAAATAATGACTTAAAAGAGAAAGAATCCCCTGAATAAATGAAAGTAAAGACTATGAAAAGCTGGGGCATTCTCGCCAGTGATGCAGTGCTATAAACAGTAAAAATCCATCTTTTGGACTTATGTAAGATGTCACAGAGCAACTATCACAAAACTTTTCACAATTAAGTAATTTTATTTCAAACAGCACCTGAGGTTAGAACTTTACCCTCTCTTTATTTTCTGTACGCCGAATTAAACACACATTTTGCTATACGAGCGCTGTACCTAAAGCTGTGGTTTTAACGTAACATTTCAATAAAGCTTTTGTTTGCAGAAAAGGTGAAGTTCATGTTTTCCTTCTTTAATATCATTCTGTGTTTGTTTTGAAGACCAGAGGGGAAAAAACTGCCCTTTTGAGAGGATATGCATTTCATTAAAAGTAAAACGTGCAGCAGAAAAGATTAAACCATGAAATGTTTTGTGTGTCCAGACGTCCGTTTATGTCTGTATGATTTGTTCTTGCATGGAGAACAGCTCTACAACAAGACACCACATTACAAAGGTATCAGTCTTTCCACAGCTGTCAGAGTCCTGTAGTCTTCTTATGAACGCTGGACAAAATGATCCACAGAATGGCATATTTTATGTGAGCCCTGAAGGGGGATTCACACAAAGTGCATGCAGTAAAAATAATCAGCAGTCTAGGTTTTAAGATAAACAACTGATGGCTTTTGGAGCCAATTAGGACATGGCCCTGTAACTGGAGTTTTATTTTAACAGGCATAAGATTCAGTGGCTCCACTCAGGGAAAAAGCCCGCAAACCTTCTTTGAAGTTTCTCCCTCCGTGGGCGGTAATGTGGCATGGCACCCAGCCAAAGCCCACAAACAGAGGGATTGAATAACGCCGGCCCAGTGCCCCTGCTCCCCTGCTGTGGCATTCATCCAGGATGCCACAATAGGAAAGAAATATGTGCAGTCACACATATAGATATGCATATAAACAAGCACACACACACACACACACACACACACACACACACACACACTTGATTGCTTGACAGACCTCCCCAACTGTCAACATGTGAAGCTCTCGGCCAGAAATAATCTCAAACTTTTAAGTGTGGGTGTGAGTGGATTTCAGTCACTCAAATTTTAATGTGTGACAGTTAAAATTACTTCTTTTGTGCCTTCTCTTTTTAGTCCCGTTTATAGGTTCGTACGGCATACGGGAGACGGCATCTCTGTCGGCTCCAAGTTCAAATAAGCTGTAGGAATACATGTGAGTGTATTTATGGCTCTTGTATGTAATTTATAGGGCTGAGGGTTTAGCTACATGAGAACACATGCAGAAAGCTTGTGCCAACTGGTATTCATCACACAGGCATCTACAGTAAATGAAATGTAGGTTCCTATTGGCAAGGGAAATGATGGATTTTCCTTGCTCTTTAAACTCAAAATATTCAATGGAAAAGCACCATGTGGGAAAAAAAAGGGTTTGGGGATATGTTGCTAGAGGGAACCTTCAAAAATTAAATACCAGTTCAACGATTGCCAAGACAAAGAAGGTTCATGCTTGTTCCACACCAAATGTTCAACAGTGTTTCATTCAAAACCACCATTGTCAAATGAAGATTGTCATTGTCTGGGGTATTTATATTTGGCAGTATATCTTTGTTTTGAAATCTTATGTCAAGAATTAACCCTAAAGAAAAATTTACATCTGGAGTCCCAAAGGCTGTCAAACTATATCCGCCCTCGCCATTCCCTTACACCCATCAGCAGTGCGGAGAGAGGGAACCTGTTACTCGGGGTAGAACTGCTTCTCCATTTGAGCTTGCCCTGGCTCACAGCTTGGAGAGGACACTCCAGCTTTGCCTCACAGCGTCAACACAATAAGGGAAGCAGCAGTTAACTTGTGATAATCCACTGTGCTGCAGTGGTGTAGAGCGTGGCACCTGGGGCTACTTCTGGAGAGATTCTTGGATCCCACCGGAAAGCTACCATCAGTCTCATGCTAGGCGGCAACAGTCAATTCAGTGTTTTCCTGCCACAGTCTGCCTTTCTCGTTCGGTCCATGGGAATTAGGTTGATCATCGCACCAGGCTAGAAAGTAAAACAAATGTCGGGTCTTTGCACAGGATGGTCTTCTCACAATGCTGCTCAGACTACACAGACTGTGCTGGTTTGGCCATGTACACTACATGGAAAATGGCTGTATACCAAACAATGCTCTCTGTGCAAACTACTCTCCAGCAAAAGCCTTTTTGTCCGCCTCCAGTTGCACTACAAAGATGCTTGCAAGCATGATATGGAAGATCTGAACATCAACACTAAAGCTACATACACACTGGAAGCCATTTGCAGCAATGGGGTGACTAAATACCACAGAACTAGGCGGGACCTTACATAAACTTTTTTTCAACTTCCTGGTGACGACCAATAAGAGTGAAGAATATCATTGATTGATATATGACCTGGTAGTACATACTTTACCAGCTCACCTTAGCACCTGAGGCTGGGAATGCCCACAAGTGACCAGTCGTCAGCTTCAAAGCGATGTGTGATGAGCACATCGCTTCCAATGACGATGCAGTTTAACAACTGGAAGCATGCAGCACTAGGCCATGAGAGACAGCACAGTGTGCCCTAGAAACAACTCATGATGGGACAAGAGATGATCCATAAACACTCGGGAGAAAAGAGAACCTGATGGAAGGCACGGTCTAGCAGAGACCACCCCAACAGCAGAGTTGCCACGCCCTGAATCTGATTCATCACAGCCACAGCCTTTCCAGCCATGGCTTCATCAGGACTTTGGCAACAACTAGGACAGATGGTTGACAGCAAGTCTTATATTTCTTTAATGTAGGATTGCACATCCACATTAGTCTAGAAAGTTATAAACAGATTGGCCAAACTCACCCCCAACTTTGACTCTTAATGTTGTCATCATATGCAGATTTGAGTCTACTCTGAGGTCCCTCATGGGAACTGTGACTGCCTGCTACCTAGGCCCTCTGTTGTTATCCATAGGAGGGAAGCTTGTTTCAGGCCACCAGTCAGCAAGCTTGTCTTATGTCTCTGGCCTTATTTAAGGATGACAAGGACATTACTCGATGGCTGATTTAATGTCAGCAGCCCACCTCTGTGCCTGTTGTTGTTGCACACCACTGAGAGAAATGTCTCATTGTAACGTGTATTCTGCTGATTTAGTTTGTGAATGCCTTAAGCAGACACCACAAAAACAAGAACAGCACATTCCTGATCTGTTAGATACACCGGGAGCAGGGGTGTTGCTGCTTTGTTTGGTTTGAGCCGGCAGTTTCACTTTATAATTTCTTTTGTGATTTAGAGAGCAGGCTGGGACTTTGTCAGACTGCATTTGGTTTTCTTCCTTTGAACCAGCAGCACACCCACAGGCTCTGTCACCTTGAACCTTTTGCTTCTTTTGTTTATAAGTTCCTTTTTTTTTTTTCAACAATCAATTACTTGAGGTTACATTTTTTTTTTTTCTTGGCTAAGCTGGAATGCATAAGGCAGCCAGAGTTGTCTGGTAATCATGATACATGGTACAAAGTAATCTGGAAGCTGAAATGTACAATTGCATAATAAAAGCAAAACAACTCCTTATCTGTCAAAATAAGTCAAGCATTAAAGGCTTCAGACTTTTGTTAGTTCATTTTCATGCACAAAACTACTTCACCTTCCAGCTTACAAAAACTTTGAGAGTTAGAGTGCAGCATTAGCAAAAAAAAGGTCACCGAAGAACTAAGAACTCAGTTTTTTATTTAGAAACCCCGCACAGCTTGCAGCTGTGAAAAATACAACCAACACCTCGTGGTGATGAGCCATTATTGTGACAACATTGAAAGGTTATCTGAGAAAAGAGAAGTATAACAAGGAGGGAAGACAATGTGGGATGTTGCTGTGTGCATGTATGTGTATGAGTGCAGCACCTGTGGTAAAACATGAACTTTCGGGATACGTGCCGTTTCATTAGCGGGGAACAGAGGAGCTGCACTGTATTCATAGCAATAATACTACTACACAGAAATGATAGCCCCACTGTGAGTCAGCTGATACCTCCCCCGCCAGACACTCAAACCTGCATAGCTGAGATCATATCAAAAGAAAGCCTGACTTCAGTCCTGAAGAATGGATAGATGAATTGGACAACATGAGGGACAGAGGGAGTTTTCTTGCTTTGCAATTTAACACGGCTGTAGTCTGGGAAATAGGGTCAAAGTTCAAACTCCAGCAATACTTCTGGCATGGGAATAACATGGGGTTCTGTGACACAGCCACACACCTCCAGACTGAAACCAGCAGCATTTCCATGCACACCAGTGTTTGAACTAATTTATTTCATACCCCGGCTGTTCCTGTTCTGTCTTCACTCCTAATGCATCTCTTTCTCCATGTTGGATGTCAAGGAGATGGCAGTTGGAGAGTTTTTTTCTCAACTCACGTCCCCCTGGATGAAACCAGCGTGCTAGAAGGTAATAAGATACTTATCTGACAGAGCACAGCCCAGCTGCAAAGCTAAGTTTGAAACTGCGTAGGCAAGAAATACAAGTGGAGCTTGTGTTTTGCACATGACAGTCTGGTGGTCAAGGAGAAAGTTTTTTTGGCCAGAGAAAGTACAAAAACTGCAGTTATGACACATTTGTTCATTAACCTAGCTGCTGGGATAGCACAATCCTGGGTATTTGACAGTGGGTACACAATGAACACAATGAATAACTCAGTTTCATGTACTTTCTTATGAACTCTTAGTGAAATACTGCAAGTGATACTAATGACAACCTACAAATATTATGATCACTTCATAGATGCTACAAGATCTACAGTGTTGTGAAAATGTATTTGGCCCATCTTCATTTCTTAGTTTTTTGTATATTTGCCACACTCACATGTTTTAGATCAACCAAAAGTTCAAATTAGACAAAACCTGGCCAGTGTGGCTGAATTAAAAAAAAAAATATGCAAAGAAAAGTGGGTGAAAATTCCTCCAAAGTGATGTGAAAGTCTTGTCGCCAGTTATTGATTGCAGTTCTTGCTGCCAAGGGTGACACAACCAGTTATTAGGTTTAGAGGACAATTACTTTTTCACACAGAGCCAGGTAGGTTTGGATAACTTTTTTTTTTCCCCAACTTAAAATGAGGTCCTCAATCAAAAACTGGATTTTATATTTACTCTGGTTAATCTTTGTCTAATATTAAAATTAGCTTTATGTTCAGAAACGTTTTAAGTGTGACAAATGTGCTGAAAACTAAGAAATCAGGAAGAGGACAAATATGTTTTCACAGCACTGTAGGTAGGTTGGTCTAAACAAGATGTTGGCCTTTGTGAATGCTTCAAGTGGCAAATTCTACAACAGATCCAAGTCACAGTTATTAACTCAGCCATACTGTAGTAATTCTTGCATTTATGATATCTTTAGATTTTGCTTTACATTTTATTAAGTGGGTTCCAGTGTGTGTGTGTTTGTGTGACGGTGTGTGTGACAGAGTGTTTGCTGATGTCAAAGAATAAGGGAGCAATGGTCATTTCTCTCTGGATTTCTAAATAATCAAAAGTCTTTAAGCAATCAAAGCAGGTCCGCTTTGTTATCAGAAAGGATGGAGGTTTAAGGCATGTTTTCATATTGGCTTCATTTCTCAGACCAAGAAACTAAGTCTATCTTTTACACACAGTCTATGACTGAGAACAGCATTTAAATTAACTAGCAACAAGCCACCATCACCGAGGCTCCGTGTGGTGATTAATGACATCTGCCCAGTGTTCGGGTTCAGTTGTGTGTAAACGTTAAATAAACCAGCAGTCCTATACCTATGCTGTGCACATCAACCTTGATTAAAGACTGAAATCTTCGTCTTTCAGCTCCTTTTTTTCCAGGGAAGCTCAACACATTATAAAATGGTATTACTTTGCCAGTACGACATGTGTTGCACTGGCAATTTAATAACACAGGTCTGTAACCAAATAACTGCATAGGATTTTTTTGACTGTTTCTTATAGATTTTTACTCACTGAAACCAGGAAAAATATTCCATCTCATCAGGTTTTCCTGCAAAACTCATGTTTTTAGTTTAATGAAGCGTACAATTTCCCTTTATAAACTGAAATCTGGTACCCTATACTTGAGTCAAAAAAACCATATCCAATAATGATTTCTTACATTATTTTTAACATTTCTAAGAGCGAGACTCAAGAGAAATACAAATAGAAAATGCGAGGAATTGAGGGTGGGGTCAGTAGGAGGGAGGGGGTACGGTGGGTTTGGGGGTGTGAGTAGC
>VVHJ01035652.1:0-18212 GCA_015107715.1 Tylochromis polylepis
CTGTACAACACGTTCTCATCCCAAAACGTAACATACCGACGCTTTTGACAAATCGTCAGTATGTTACGCTTTCGGCCACCCAACACGTCTCTATGTTACGCGTTCGAAAACATGAGAACTGTTTGGAATCAATCTACATATGTACATTTTTTAATTTTTCTTTACTTTCTCATCATGAATCGTTTTGGAAAACACTATCTGACACAATTAAGGTTGTGGTTAACATTAGGATTAAGGTTGTGGTTAGGGTTATGGGTAAGGTTAGGGTTAGGGTTAGGGCTGGAATACACGGCTGGATTGTGTGTTACCGCTGGGAGCGTCATTCTCATGGATTCCATCCACAATCCGGAGCGTATCATAGGGACGCGGACGGTTACCTTTCGCGTAACATTTGACGCCTTGGGACGTGACAAAACGTCGCTATGTTACGCCTCGGGAGTGAGAACGGTCTCTTTTTTTACACACTCGTGCAAGTGTGTGCGCAACAACCGAAGCTTTGATTATGTGGGTTTGGGAAAGGACGGGGCATGTCATGTGAAAAGCATGTGCACGGTTAGCTACACGTGAGTGTGAGAGTGTGCATGTGTGCGCATCATCTCTAATGCCCTGTTAATTGCCTGACAGTGTTCCTACACACACCTCTGCTAATGTTCCGCTTGCTATTCAGTCTGTGGCCTGCCTTCCTCCTGCCTCTCCTCTTCGCGCGCGCTCTCTCTCTCTCCGGCACGGATTGTTCTGTCACAAAAGCAGCAGGAGCCTCAAGCGCTAATTAGCTTACCTCACCAGAATTGTGATCAGACTCTTGTGCGAGATGTAACACAAATAATTGCGAGATTAAGAGTAAAATACCAAGGATTATTATTGTTGTTATTATCTCGTGTGGCCCGAGGTCATCAGGGCACCTAAGTACGTTAGCTTTAGTCATACAGGTTTAGCACTTTGGACAGCGCCTCATTTCTTCGTTCAGGTGTTTCTGACTTGAAGGAAAAGACCGTCACACCTTCTCCTCCTCCTTAAAAAAAAAAGCCATTTCCTTCTTCTAGCTTTCTTTAATCACGACAATTAGACCCAATATTTTCCCCCAGACTCTGACAGACGTCGCTTGTAAGTCTCTTTTCTCTCCGAGCGTGCCGCCACTCTCATTACACACGCTGATTAAAGCATAGATTAGCCAGCAGTGGCCCTGCGCACTCCTCACCAGCAGCTCGCTCAATATCAATTAGAGGCTGCGCCAAAAGCAGCAAGTCCACCGGTGGCCCCCCGTCTCCTGATTCCAGTCTCCTCAGAGCGCTGGCACTCCGCTGCCTAAGAATAAATAAATAATAATATTACCAGGATTAACAAAGAGAACAGTAAAGGGGGGAAAAGGAAGGATAAAGGCGTGGAATAAAGGGGAGGGCAGTTAAGCCAGCATTCATCAAATAGTAGCTCTGCGACTGTAAGTAACTTGTTGACCAAATATAAACTTATGCAGTCACAGATCTGAGAGACGTTTCTTATCGTGCCCGGATTCGCTCAATCCAGAGGCTCAGATCCAGAGGCAAAATTAAGGAAAAGTCACTTAGGCCTATTAGTCAAGGCAGTGTAGCCTACCTCTGCGGAGTTCGCTGCTGAAATGAACAGTGTGTGGACACAGAGCGAAAAGCCTTTCAGCACACCGTCAGTAGGTCGCTCCGGCTTAGAGGAAATTAATTCCAATTTTTTCTCGTCTCTGACCTCTTTGGCTCGGTAGAAATGAGGCTAATAGTGGCTGATTTCATTTACTGGTTACATTATCGGATATACTTCTATCTAACCTTATTGCGTCCACGTCTTAAACACCAATCTACCTATATTTTTAGAAGAGTGGAATAAGTCGTGTTTGGGTATAACAGACCCACTCCGTTCAATTAGGCTTAAATTTAATTTGCATAATGGTAGTTTCCTCATTTCCTCAGAAAACCATGGGTTGTTTCCGCCTTAATGTAATTTAACTGGTCTTAGTTTATCAGGGATTATATTGTGGTGTGAGCAGCGACGCTATACAGAGAAATGTGAAGCGTTTGAAAGAAAAACACGGTCCAGTTTTTTTTCCCCGCATTTTTGCATTTTCATCAACCAATAAAAATAGTGCTATTTTAGTTTCTTTTCTTTCATGCAAATTAATGACTGTTTGAAATGTGAAATATAACTGATCGTCATGCAACAACAGAAGCACTGAAATGCACTTTAAAGCTAAGAACTCCGACCAAATCTCCAATAAGCACGTGGTAAACACAGTTTTGCTCAACCACTGCACAACCTGCGGTGTCCACTAACAGACAGCCTGTCCAATTAAAAGTGGCCATTGATTATAGATAGCTACCTGCTGGCATATGAGGGAGACAATGTTGGATGCTATGCCACTGCCAATACAGGCTACAGTTAGCCATGCACTAACCAGAGCTGACACCAGCATATTAGATCTGGACTGGGTTAATTCACCTGCAGTTGGCCCCTGTGTTGGCTCCATAGCGCGCTGGTTTACCTGCCCACTCTAAATGCTGATCATTAAGTTGCTTCCAGCAGCCATGATTGGTGCAGAGGGGCTCATATCATTGATTAAAAAGGAAGGCTGATATCGCAGTTATTTCAGCTCCTTCCTTTTCTCCCTCAGCGGTCAGGATGAAGAGGGCGAATGTAAATCAGTTCTGTTCGCTGAACAGCGCGCAGTAACATTTCATGCTGCCGTTTCTAACATGGTCCACGCTTAATGGGATTTTGCCATTTTAGTTTATTTTTTAATCCGATTTCAGACCGCGCAATTGCGTCAGTCACCTTTAGCATACATTTCTAAATATAAAACTAAAACAGCATTTTTAGTTAATAGCGTCAGGCTGTGAGGAAATGACAACTCTAATTTGTATGTCTGTGGGGAAATAGGCCCGTAGCTCATACTTATCTCTTGTTATTGTGTGTGAAAACCTCTGAACCTAATTCCATTTTTCCCTCTCCTATTTTCCAGCAAGCTGCTTTTCCATTAACTTTGGGAAAACACGGTGGCAGGTCCATTTAAAAAGCCCGTGCCCCACCCTTCCCATAAGCGTCTCAGCTCCGGAAAATAAGAAATTAAGAGCAGGGCCCATTTCATCATCAGCCCCTGTCTACCCCAAACGCAGAGACAGCATCCTCCGGCAGAGCTCCCGGAGGGCGGGACAGGGGAGCTTTACCTTAGCATATGTTAACTATTACAAGATGTCTTGATGGAACACAACGAAATGACTGGTAATTGACATAAAATATGACAAAGTGTTAGAGTCTTTCTGAGGAAAGCGTCGCGTATTATGGCGTATCAGCTCCGTAATGTGACTGATTAATGAAAGATCGGCCTCGCACTCACTCAGCTGATTCTGTGAAAAATGAGTTTTGTGTTGTCATTCCGACAAGCCAGCAACCACGGCCGGAAAAGACTATTAGCCGGAATCATTATCAATAGCCATATTTTCAAACTCTATTATGGCAATCAGGCTAGAATTTATTCAATAGATTTAGTTCATTTGGTTGTAATTGATAAATAATCAAAATTTATCAATGTACTTGCACACATTTCACTAACAATCAGGGAAAACTGCCCCATTTACCAGCTGACTTGGTCCAAATTAGAGCTAAATTGATGATCAATTAATCTTGGGAGGGGTAGTGCGCCGTGTTTAGAAGAGGAGCGGCAGAAATGTGGCGGAGAGGAGGGAGGAGAGAGAGGGAGGAGACGAGGAGAGGACGATAAAGAGAATGGATGGATGGGGAAAGCGTGGGATTTGTGAGAGAGTGAGAGAGGAGCTGAACTGGCTGGTGAGTAACGCACTGAAAACACAAGGAAGCTGGGAGGCGACAACAACACAGAAATACAACAATGTGTGTGTGTGTGTGTGTGTGTGTGTGTGTGTGTGTGTGTGCGTGTGTGTGTGTGTGTGTGTGTGTGTGTGTGTGTGTGTGTGTGTGTGTGCGTGCGTGCGCTTTCTAGCTTTATTTTTAGAGGGGTTGCTGCATTGCTGTCACATTCTGCCTAACCTTTTTCGTATGTGTGCCTATATATGTCTCAGAGTGAGTGAGCCACACACTTGAAGTATCAGGTAGCTCAAGTTCGGCAAATCAGACTGAGCAAGGTCAAAGAGACTGATCCCATTTATTCTTTAATTTGCTGAGGCATTAAATTGCATGATGTGGCTTTGCTGCAGTTTCATAATTACCAGCACATGTTTCTAATTTCAAGCTACTCAGAGACACTACTGACCCAAGTCCTCCCATTTATCTGGTGTTTTAAGAGCACAACTGTGTGTAGAAAGTATATGTGTTGACATACATATTCCTTTTTTGTATTTTTTTTTAATCAGGATAATATCACTAAATTGTTCACACTATATACAATTCTTACACTATATTTTGGTGTGGTTTTTTTTCTCCATTTTCCCAAAGTAGTATACTATTGATATTTTCGTCAATAAAATCAAACAAACACTTTAATAAATGTGAATAGCTTTTGCTATAACACTGTGACATCAAACTAACATCTTTGTGGTTGAAATGACATAAACTGGCATTGTTTTCAGGCTACAGTGTAGAAAAGAGTCTCGTTAACTGTGTCCAAGGCTCCCTGGCACCTGTAATGTAAGGCACTCATTACCTTCAATGATGCATTACAGCTTCCTAATGATGGAGCCACAGTAATAGACCTAACTAATGACCAGACTTAAGAAAGAACATATTCTAATAGCTGGAGCAGAACTGGAGGGAAAGTCAAGGTGTCAGGGAGGAAAAAGGGATTAGATCTGCAGACAGCTGGAGAAGCTTAAGTGACTGAGTGTAAACACAATAGATCAGCAGACTGTGCTAAACAGTTGTGAAGACTTGTTTGTATAATTTATATTGTAGTTAAGTTTGCTTGAAGTATGGTTTTTGTTGACAGCAGTAAGAGGTAATGAAAACACGCAAGCTTCAAGATAAAGTGGAATCAAGTTTTTTATCAAAGCCTTAGATCCTCAGGAGATTCTCTCAGCCACAGAAAAAAGAAGATAGATAGATAGATAGATAGATAGATAGATAGATAGATAGATAGATAGATAGATAGATAGATAGATAGATAGATAGATAGATAGATAGATAGATAGATAGATAGATAGATAGATAGATAGACTAATCTGATCTCATGTGGTCCAGAGCCCTAAAACTATAATATAAAAATGGCTAAAAATTACAAGCTTCTTCAAAAACATTCACATTTAGCAAACCACCCCTTTACAGGACAGTTCATGAACAGCTGACCCTTCATCTTACAATATAAAATGCCTTGAGGCAACTGTTGTTGTGAGTTGGCACTACAGAAATAAAATTAAATTGAATTAATGTAGAAAAATTAAAAAATAGTGTAATTTAGACAGAATGTCATATTACATGTGTTATTACAGACCACAGCAGAGCAACAGAAGTTCAAAAGCACATGAAGAGATTTTGAGAGAACAACTAGAGAGCTTTAAGTCTATGACCTCAACAACTTGCTAGAATTAGTTTCAATTGTCCCATTTTTGACCAAATGTATAATTTGATAGTGAACTTACAGTTGGGCATCACACTATATCTAGAAGCCACAGAAGTCTACTGAAACATACCTGGAAAGGCGTATGTGTAAGAGTACAGGCAATACTGGCATCACTTCATTGGGTATTGTTGTTCATTAACTGAAAAAAAGTTAAATAATTATTCTTCTAATCCTTTACAAACTATTCCAGTGGACTAGATTAGACCCTGGTGGTCAGTTCTGGGACCTCTGAAATAAAGAAATTTCCTCTGTATTTTTAATGTTAAAAAAATTCAGTGTAAAACTTTTTTAAAATTACATTTTTATTTAATGCCAAAAAATGGCTTTGGCATTGTATGCTGGTATATCTGCAGCTACATTCAGCTTCAGTGGATGATATTTGTTAAATACACATACATCTGGATTTTAGTATTACCCTGATTTACATTGTACTAATGTAAATCCAAGAACATCAGCAGTCCCCCTGGACTTTAAATGACCTTCAAGTCTTTTTGGTGACTACTTTGGTAAGCTCAGAGAAATTTAGCAGCATATAGAAGATGATAACAGTGGTATGTGGAGAATATTTTTATTTAATACTAAAATAATTTTAACATCACAAATATGTGATAATAAAGATTCTTTTCTGCATTCAGAGAGGCTTGAAACACTTTTACTAAAGACAGGATTTGACTCTGTCAAGAAAAAATTGATGGGATATAAAAGTGCAAGAAGTAGGATTTTATTTTATTTTTTTAATCTTACTTTTGACCAATATAATTTGATGGTGAAATTATTGTCGAGCATCACAATATATCAACAAGCCGTGGAAGTCTACTGAACCATACCTGGATAGGTGCTGCATGCGTGAACCATGCTTTTCTATATACTTACTAAACCAAAAACCATGTTGAAATATTCCATATTTATGGGTAACTTTGACTACCATGAGTCACATTGATGACATGAGCCATATATCATCAGCAGTATGAGATTGTTCACATTGTTTCAATGAATGAAAATCAGAGCATCCCACACACAGAGCACCTGAGCATGGGGTCGCCTTTTAACACCACATATAATGAGACATTTTCAAAGCTGCTGAGACTTTGAACACCAATATGTAAATGACACCTATTGTGACTTTCATTGGTATTTTAATAACCTCTCAAACACACACACATTCGCGCGCACGCATGCAAACACACTCACACATATGCACTCAAGAGCACCACACCACCTTCTCCGTGACATACGCCTCTTCTTTCTCATTAAGGAAATCGCTCTTCTTTGCTGATTATTTTATTTGATGCCGTGATTACCGCTCTGTGCACCGCATCAAGCAGTAACGGACACCAGGCGGAGGGCAACGGGCCTAATTGGAGCATGAGATGCACAGGGTGGTGCAGCCAGGATGGGTGGCCGGAGAGGAAAGCCTCTAATGGGTTCGCCTGTCTTCGGCTCTTCGCTCTCTCCTCTCTCGGGCTCTGATGCAACGCACTTATTGGTCTGCTTCTGATTCCTCTGACTGTCAAATCACCTGCACAGAACTACAGCGTGATTTGTTAGAGAACCGTTTCTGCAGATGGAAAATCGATTTTCCTTTTAGATTTCTATAACTGAGTGAATGCAGATGCCTGGAAGGCGGTGCAATAGGCCTTAACATAAGAAACAACCAGTTTGTCTACTGGCTCAGGTTACAGTTCAGTTGTGGTGTAAAGGCTCTTATCCCTGCATCTGCCTTTTGTTGCTTTGTGTTATTGTAACCTGTTCTGCAAAGGCTCGTATGAGCAATGGATTTAACGCAGTTTGATTGCTAAAAAACCGCGGAGAGGGTGGACACGGAATTCTTGATCTTTGAAATTGCTCTACAAAATTGCATTTGTTTTTGGTGCGCTTCCATTAAAAGTGTCTCCTCGCGTGTAAACAGCCGTTCCGCACTCAGATGCGCCGCATTAACCCCGGAGGATTGTAGGCCTATGTGAGTGTGTTTTTACTGGGGAAGATTGATGTGGTCCAGTTAGGGAGGCTGAGTGCTGAGTGAGACATAGACCCATTTCAAGTGGGTCCTTCTTATTACAGCAATAAGTTACAGTCTGTGGATCGGACAGCTGAGGTGATATCTGTCACCCAGGCCGTTACGATATCATGTAGGTCTTCAGATGAGTAACTTAAAACATGAAGTAGGCTACGATCGATTTTAACACGTCTCATTTTATGGCCATATGGCGTTTTCCATTCTAATATAACTGATTTTATATATTATACGCTTTTTAAAAAAATTATTATTATTATTGCTATTATTATTATTATCATCATTATTACATTTGCCATTGTTATTGTTGATTGGCGTTAAAAGGAAAACTTACATAACAAGAAAGTACAGTTTGCCCAATAACAATAATAGTAATAAAAATTATATATATATATATATATATATATATATGGCTGTATTCACTTTTCACGTGTTTGTTAATCCACACATGCTCAGCATACAGACCATCTCGTGGCTCAGGCCCTTCACAAACGCAGTGTTGGCCCTACAACTCCCAATAAAGTGAGTCCCTCTCCTCTCTCCTTGTCTACACGTCTGAATCAAGCGAATCGAGCCTCTGCTGCTGCTGCTGCTGCTGTTGATTGCTTCTCCTGAACCTTCGGGAGATGGTCAAAGCTTTCCTCATCTCAGTGGACCATGCACCAGTCCATTTCCTTAAGTTTTCACGCTGTGCCACATATAGGCTACTTCCCCGCGTCCCGGCAGATTGCTGTTGAGGAGCATAAAAGATGAGCTGCCTCCATGTGGTGCAGGAGGGGAGAGAGAGTGGAGTCCTCGCTCGGACGCCTCCTTTGTGTGGCTGAAAAGAAACCTATTTAGTCCCAGGCGGTGGTCTATTCACCAGGCTCACCCTGACATCTGCCAAAAGCCCTCTCTAACCAGCACTGTCTGGAGAAGTAAGAGTGGAGCGCAGATCAATGCGCTGTCCTGTTAATTGTATAATAGACCTACTTATGGACTTCTGCTAAAGGGGCACAATCGTTTAGGGTCCACCACGTCTGATTTTGTTTGAACCAAGCAGGCCTAAATACCTTTAATTGCGCCCGTGTTGATGAAAAGTCGATGGGAGTTAAAGCGGCCGATCACCGACGGTGTTTAAATCCATCTGTACTCGTTTATTTATTTATTTCCACGATTTGTCTCCACAAATCACCTGCCATGAGGGAATGGGAGCTATATTTGTTTTGTTTGTGAGCCAAGGACGGGAGGGAATAGGGGCTCTGAGGGGTTAGAAGGAGGTCTGGCGTGATCACGTTTCTTGTTCTTATCGCCTTTGTGTTTTTTTTATGACCAATGTCCAAACTGATAAGTACAAAAGAGACTCAATTTGCTCCCCTTAATAAATAAACAGCAACCAGCTTTAAAATTCTAACCGTAGATTTCTGTCCCTTCATTTGCTAAATGAATCCTGGCTTTACTCTGTGAACACTCTGAATTATACAGTCAAGCGATTTAAAAATTAAGATTTTGATGTATTCAATTACAGTGACAATACAGTTTCCCTTTCAAATAACTGTTAGCTCCTTTAACGAAGTAAAACAAGCCTCTGTAGGCGCTCTCCTCCAGAATTTTACATGTGTTTCCATGTACTAACGGAAGTCCTGTCACGGCGTGGACTATATGAGATTAAACAAACACATTAAGATGTTTAACGTGGGATAATTTGAGCATGAAAAGCTAATAAATCAGAGGACGGAATGGCAGAGGATTGAATTGTAGTATTTCGTGCACGTTTGGGTCTGCGCGTGCGCGCTTACGTGAGCGCAAGTGTTAAAAAAAGAAGGGGGAGTCACGTCGCTGACATTTCCAAGCTCCTGCTCTGATTGGCTCTTATTTGAGGAAGCTCACGGGTTCTTTCAACTAATAAGCGCCTCCCCATCGCTCTAAAGGACATTATAATGCAAGGGACCTCCTTTTTTAACCACAAACCGAATTTTCGTTCATTTAGACCATATATACTTTTTAAATTGACCCAAAGTTGTAGGATTTTTTTGGAGCGCATTTCGCCCTGGAGCGGTACGCGATGCTCTCTCATGCCGACCTCCTGGATGCTCGGCTCGGTGAGTTATCATCACTAAACTCCGGCCCTAAACTCCAGTGTAAGATTTCAACTTCTTGTTTAACGTTGTGAAGTGATAAATAGACTGTGTGGTTAATTGTGTTAACAACTAAGTGGTTTATCGTTGGTCGAAGCAATTTATCAGTAATTTATCAGCACAGAAAAATTATACCATAAAATACCAATGTGAATTTTGTATATTATGTTTTTAATGTCATCTGTGCTGCCTGATATATTTTAAAGACTCAAAGAATTTCATATAACTTTCTTTATAAGACGCTGCGGTACCCGGCATATTTACTCAAATCCCCTCTCCTACTCATCCTCTCAGGGATGAAGGATGCTGCAGACTTACTCGGACACCGAGAGGCTCTCAAATGCCGACTGGGAGGTGGAGTGCCAGACCAGGGGCATCCGGGAGACATGCCCCCTGGTTCAGACTCTGTTGAAGGAACCACTCTCCTGCCGGGTGAAGACATCGCCACTGTGGGATCCAACTCTGCGGGCATGCCGGTGAACGGGAAGGAGCAGGAGAAGCAGCAGCAACAGCCGCAGCAGAACTCCGGCCAGCCCACAAGCCAGCAGAAACAGAAGCGGCACAGGACGCGTTTCACACCGGCGCAGCTCAATGAGCTGGAGCGAAGCTTCGCCAAAACCCACTACCCTGATATCTTCATGAGGGAGGAACTGGCGCTAAGGATCGGCCTCACCGAGTCCAGAGTTCAGGTAAATACAATGATGCAGAGACTCGCATAACAATTCAGGGTGGGGCTTTGGGAACAGTTTTGTACAATTTGTAAATATCTATAAGAAATACATAAATACAAATAATAAAATAAAACAATAATTACCATTTAAATCTGCAGTGAACAGAATGGGTTGTGTCACAAGAGGAAGCCATGTGTTTCTGTGTGTTAGTAAAAGACATGTTTATTTTTAATCATTTGTAATTTTACCCTAATTAATTTGTAGTTATTTTTCACCCTATACCAAGATATTTTGTGGACGTTTAAAGTTTGGATGACCTGTTTGGAATTTCAAAGCTAACCATGGAAATGGCGCCACTTAGTTACAATAAGCCAAGACTTAAATGACAGTCTACACAATATACTTCAAGTGAAGCAGTACATTTTGCTTTTTCAGGTGCAGTGTGTGCAATATCTCTCCCCAGTATCACTGTGCGTAAAAACGATAATATAGCTTCGTTGTGTTCAGATTTTCCGGTAATAACTGTTTCAGAAAATTGTTTATGCTTAAATTGAGTTGTCTGAATCAAATATCCCATAATATATTCAACTTTAACCGGATATTTGACTAATATTTACTTGTGAGAACATCCAGTCCACAAAGGGCTCTGTCCAAGGTACTGAAGCATCTCTCATTTGAGTATGAGGAATTCGATGGTCATCTAGCTTTTACAAATTTCAGAAAAATACTGCGTCACGCCATCTATGGAGGCTTCTTCTCTTTTTTTTCTTTTTTCCTCGTTTCTTTGTTTTATTTTGCTTTTGCCTCTGTGCAACTTTGTACTTCCAACAGTTACACGGGGAGCATTACGTCTTTGATAATGATCTCTGATTCTTATTTATTTATTTAACCATCTAATAAAATAAATCTTCAAATACTTGAAGATTTCCTTCCAAATATTTTCCCCCGACATTTATAAGAATTTCCGTCACAAAATATGATTCCACCTTTGTAAAAATTTCTCTCTAATTAATCGCACGTGATTATTTGACAGTTTTGAGAAAATAAAGAGAGAAGGAACATGCTAGGCTCTAATAAACAAAACACATTACCAACCAATTTCAGTCTTATTTATAACAGTGAACGGGTTATTAAACCGTGATGTGAAATTCATGCAAATTATCCCACTGAAGGCAATAAAACCAGTATAATCATTAGTCACCGTAATAATCCATTCTTTATTCCAACCAGTGAAGGATCCTAACCGCTCAGTGCATGCCGACTCCTGCTCGGTGTTGGTAAACATTAGTGCAGGGCCGTGCAGGTGCAGCCTTCAGTAGGCGTGTTGGCCCGGGCGCGTGCCTCCACACAGCCTCTCTCCTTTAAAATGCTCTATCAGCGACGTCTTAATAGGACTCAAGAATATATTGTACTTTTTTAATGGAATGAGAAATTGCATTTTCTTTCCCCCCGAGTGTAATGGGTTTGGGCGACGTTTCACGGCTGGCTGAGCAGAATGAGAGCGAGATTTCACTTTTAATACGGAGGCATCGACTCACGGCCTCGCGCGCGCATTAATCACACCCGAAGATGAAATCTTTATAAAGCCCAGCGGTGTCGCGCGTGCGTTTTCAGCTGTGTGGCTCGGTGTGTTTGTGGGTATTCTCGCGTACAGCCAACAGACGGGCATATTTTATTTTCGCATAGATGCGGGCCATTTGTATTTAAGCCCGTGCAATATTTAGGGCACTTTTCAGTTAATCTGCTTGTAAATAAGATGTTAGAAAGATAAATTGCTCGACTCATTGCTGCAGAACGCGAGTAACAAACACTTCTGACGTACACATTTTTACACCAGGGCTATTTCTGCCTCCTAAAGAATATAAATATTCTCTTATCTTTGTGTTTTGTTTACGGGAACATTTTTTTTTACACTTGCTTTCTGACTATTTCGCTTCACCTTTAGAGATTCAGGACATATAACACTCCTATTAAATATAAGCTAGATTCACGAATTTCTCTGACAGACAGACAGCAATCATTCAAAGTGGTTCGCCTTAGAAAAGTCCTGGGCCAAGAGAAGAGGTCTATTAATTCAATATTAATTCAATTAAATTTAGTTTGTTCCACCTCAAAACGAGTCCAACAGGCCAAATTCAGATTATTGTGGTGAAGAATGTGTTTGATATTATCGTGTCCATTGCAATATGGCTTCATATGGAGGAGAACGTGGCATCCTTCCTGGTTAAAATAAACACACAGTGCCCAAGAAATACATCCCGTATGTTTCTCGGTACCTCTAACGGTGGATATGTGTCTCTGATTTCAGGTTTGGTTCCAGAATAGACGCGCTAAGTGGAAGAAAAGGAAGAAGACCACTAACGTTTTCCGTGCACCGGGTACGCTGCTCCCAACACCGGGCCTGCCACAATTTTCTGCCGCTGCCGCCATGGAGAATAGCCTGTGCTCCTTCCACGCCAACGACTCTCGCTGGGCTACGGGGATGCCGGGGGTCTCCCAGCTGCAGCTCCCCCCCGCTCTGGGTCGCCAGCCAGGCATGGCGCAGTCACTGTCACAGTGCAGTCTTGGTCCAGGCCCGCCGCCAAACTCCATGGGTCTCTCTAACGGCCTGTCCTCCAACGGCTCCGGTCTGCAGTCCCACCTCTACCAGACGCCTTTTCCAGGAATGTCGGCCTCCCTCTCCGGCCCCACGAACGTATCGGGTTCCCCACAGCTGTGTAGCTCCCCGGACAGTGACATGTGGAGAGGAACGAGCATCGCGTCTCTGAGGCGCAAAGCGCTGGAGCACACAGTGTCCATGAGTTTCACTTAGTGACTTTTGACCACACCGCACCCTATTCCACCAAACACCCCTCTCCCAGCCGCGCCCGGCTCCTTCATTTTTTCCTGTTTTTAATCCAGCTATTTAGATCAAAATGAGAGAACGAATGAAGTAATCAGGCCTGAAATGTGAGGGAAGAAAGGAGGTAAATGCAACCTCAAAAAGACCAAATAATGATAATAACAAAAGGACAACATTTATTGACAAACGGAAGAAAAAAATGGGGTTATTTATCTCGTTAATTCAAACGGATTTTTTTCTTACCAGCTATTGTTGATGAATACTATTGTAATGATCTTTAGACTATAGTCCCTAATTACCGAGAGCCAAACAATCGTCGTATTTACGTTGTCATTGAGCGTGTCTTTACGCACGTTATTGTGTTCAGGTGAGGTTGTGTTATGTCAAACGGTTATTTATAAGATTGGGTATTTTGATAGCAGCCTGCCACACACGCACCAAACTGACAGTGAGCCTACTGAACTGGGTCTTGGGCATGCACTGTGCATGTGGATTTAATAATTAAAGGAGAAAACGGTGCCCACTCAGACTGAACAGGTGCTTTTGTTTGGTGACCTCAGTCTCGTCTGCATGGGACGGGATCACACACACACACACACACACACACACACACACACACACGACGATCTTTCAGTAGGCCTACTCTGTTTTAGGATGTTTTGTGTAGATAAAACATTCTTGCTATGTACCCGCTGGTCTTTTTTGTGACATGTTTTAACTTATTGTATGTGATATTACTTGACACATTTCTTAAATGTTTGATCTTACATCGAAATGCACCACATTGACGGGTTTGTACCAATTTAAAATGAGCAAACAAATAAAAATAATTTTCAAGAATGTCAAAACAAGAATGATGTATGTCTCCATTAAGTTTAAACGTATAATGATTATTTTTGTATACATTTATAAGGACGGTGACGCATTTGCTAGGATATATATTGGGGCGCAATTGTAGCTTTTAGTGTGATTTTAAAGAAAATACTGTAGATATGTTTAGTTTAGGCGACTTGAACTATCCATGGGCTTGGATTATCCATAGATACACGTTATCAGAACGCGTTTGACTGCTATATGATATAATTTTGTTGCACAAATTATATTTTTTGTGGTTATTGCTCAGTGACCTAAAGAGCTGTTTTTGCAGGGTTTATGAGGAGACAGGGTTAAAGGGTTTATGAAGGGTGACTGGTCTTATGGTGGCAGACAGCAGCGGTAAAGATACCAGGCTGAGATGTCAGCGCAGTGATGTGACGGTCATTGATTTTAACCATGACGGTCATCCCACTGAACACACTGGATAGACTGAAACTAAAAGGAGGGATCGTAAGGCTACGACTCAAAGGAATTCACCAGCCTATACTGTATAACCTAAATGCTTAAGTAAAGGTTGGTGCTATGATCCCAAAATGCTAAAAAGGAAATTAAAAATAACTGCATTACAATATCCAAAAAGGTTATTATAGGAATGCTAGACGACATGAAAATATCCACATTTTACTCTATGAATGGAACAAAACCAGCACCGTGTAAAGCAGCAACCACATTATTTTATCAATAATTTAAATGTAAAGTTTAGTCTAATATGGAGCCAGAGAAGAAACAGTAAATTGATACCATTTGCTCTTAGCTGGTGGATATTTGTTAAACATACTGTTAATATATCCAAACCTCCGATACCTCCGTTTAATTACTTACAGTTTATAATGTATGGATCAGTTTTTCCATGATTATTCATGCAATTTTAACTCAAATGGTTATAGTTAGTAATTTTCAGGCCAGGATATTGGATCATACCAATGTAAATAGCATACCTGTGAAAAGTGGGATTGTCAGTAAGCTAGAAAACACAAGGATCCAAACGCATACTAACAATATATATATATATATTAAAATGGTGATTAAAATACAGCAATAAGCTCTAGGCAAGTTTATAGAGGTGTTATGTAAACATTAAGCGTGGAGCTCAATATTGTGCACTTCAGTCTGCTCCACAATGCATTAGCAATAACATGTTCATGGGCAAATCACTATTTATGTGCCTGTCAGTCAGCACCATAACAACACCATATTAATTAAATCAAATTATGTTTTAGATGTTGTTTGGGTGAGTTTTCTTACCGTTTGTTACATGTTATATGTAAGAAAAGTTATATATAAGTTATATATACATAATATGTTTTTTCATTTCCCACAGGAGAAAATTGATCCATGTGCTTAACTTAACCTACATAGTAGATTCACAGTTAGCGTATAAAGAGTCAGTGATTAAGCTGGTAAAACCAAGTTGAAACAGATAATAGAATCTTAGTTATATATTTAAAAATGCAATCCACTGAGGCATTTATGAATCAAAACTAATCATTACCCCAAATCTGGTAAACTGACATGTTTTCAGATGTAATGAATAATATTCATTATTCATTACATCTGATTTGCGATTAGCTCTATAACGTTTATAATATTACATGCATATCATGACAAAAAATACAAATCAACTGCATGAGGCAGTTTCGCTTTTGTACCTTTTGATCATTTGACATTTATCTAAAATTCCTCATTACTTGCCAATCAGTTGTGTAATAGGAAAACCTCTCACCTTGTTTATGTTGCTTTGATTTTAAATTATCCTGATGTGATGTGTGATGTCTATAGCCTCAGAAGCAGCCCTGAATGTGGTAAATAAAATTTTTCCATTATGAAAGTTAGCAGACCTCACTGTCTGTGTCAAAGAGTGTAAGTGTCAGCTTAGCCTGAAATCACAGTAGCTCAAATTAATCAGCGTGTTAACCTCATCTCGCTGCCGGTGCTGAGGCCAATTTATGGTCACGGGATGGTAATTGATGAGATATGGCATTACCATAAGCAGTCCCACTGCCTGTAAACTTATAATTGGAGTTTCTGTAACAATGCTGCGAGGTTAAACAAAGGATTAATCATAATTAACAAAAGTATATTACTTTCCCCATATTAAACAGTTGGCTCCCACCTTTTCTATTAGCATAAATTTGTTTGCAGTCATTTATGGAATTATTGGAAATACCAACTCAAGTCAAGACCCTGAAAAATTCATTTATTCCATTCTGTGTGTGTGTATATATATGAGAGAGCCAGAGAATAAAAGTCTATGCTTCTGCTTGGCAAAATTAACTTGAATGAGATGGCCTAAAACAAAGTTTTCCAGCATGCAATAAAAACTTTTTTGACTTATGGGATTTTAGGATATGTCATATAGCCTAGCAGGATCACAAGCGGCTACAACAGCAGATGCAATGACTGTGTTACATTGTATAGTGTATAATACACCGGCATTATACAGGGAAAGGAAAACCTACAAACAACTGAAAGCAATGGAAATTATTATGAACGTATGGAGGAAAAAACATAAATTAGCCATTTACACTGGCTGATTATTACAGGTAAGCACTGCAATCCAGCACCAGTGTCAACATGAGGTATGTAAGCAGATGCTAAACCCACTTGACCAACATTTTTGATTCCACGGTACATTTCAAAGTAAATACGATCTTTTGTAAAACAGAAATTTAAAACTCATTAATTACCAAGTTGTTTTTTTAACTGATTGACTGTTTACATTATAACTTGAGGCCACTACTTATCTTCCTTGTAAACAGTATTTACATCCTAGTGGGAGTCAATCAATGAATCCAGGAGGCCCACCCACTCTCCAGAGACTTGCAATTACCAGATACTGCATGGCAGTTGATCAAAAACTATAACAACCACAGCCAAAATGACTACTGCTCCACCCATTCAGACTAGTGGTGTCAGCCCGAGTGTATGTTGTGTTTCTGCTAAATCTAGTTCTATGCATAGCTCAGCCCACCAGATCCGGCCCTGTGCTGACTACTGTGTCCTGGGCTGCAGTAACAGATGTGAAATCACATTACCCAAACGCTGCAATTAGTCTCACTCGCTCGCGGGTTAATGAGTTTGTGGAAATGTGCGACCCATTCCTCATTAGGTAATTTCTCATGCACTGATGAGAGAGGGAGAGAGAGAGAGATGTGGGTATACCAAGTTAGTAGAAATGACACATAGTTTGCTGCAATGTATACTGTAAAGCAACATACAGCTTGGAGAGGGTTTTTTTTATCACTAATACTCAAATCGGTGTTCTTCTATTTGCATTAAAATAAAAAATATTTGTTACATATGACTTGAATTCATAAAAAAGTCACCATTTCCACTGTTATGTCAAGAGTTCCTTTGCAGAGGGTTTGTAGTGCAGCTTCTGTCATCTGCTGCAGTTATATATGACTTTCTCATTATGGTGTGACTATGCTTATTGCCTTGCTGTGAGGTCACAGAGCCTGCGTGTGAATAGACAGCCCAGGGCAAAGCTCAGTCAGGACACAATGGACAACAACAAAAGAACTAATTAGCAATCAATTACGGACATGTTTCTGTCCTGCACCTTTTATGTGGTTAGAGTGTAGAGCAGGTTACCACCATTCAACATGTCCCATTCGCGCGTGCACACACACACACACACACACACACACACACACCACCTGCTGCCTGTGCGTGTGTGTGTGTAGTTTCTGGTTGATTTGGATTATTGCAGGGATGTACGTCGTAGCCCAGGGACACACGGTTTTCCGGAAGAGAATGTAACCTCTCTCATAAAGGTAAAAAATCTTCAAATTAATCCAATTTAGGCCTTTAGAGGAAGTTGCTTTCACCATGTCTGCATCCAAGAGTGCAAAAGATAGTTGTTCATTAGCCTCATCTGTGCCAATCAGTCTCTAAACTCTCCTTTGTTGTATCTCATTGCGTCTCTTTATTGTTATTATTACTTGTAGTTGATGTAAAGGGAAAATTTTCATTTCATTAAACAAGACTGAATCCACAATTTCATTAAAAAAAACAGCATCGATAAAGTAGATTTAGTGTCTAATTTGAGCACGTACCTTGCTCATTTCACCATGTTCCTCTCTGTTGCTGTGTAACACACACACACACACACACACACACACTGACATCTGGGGGAAAG
>VVHJ01035652.1:22994-36224 GCA_015107715.1 Tylochromis polylepis
CCTCGCCACCACACACACACACACACACACACACACACACACACACACACACACACACACACACACACACACACACACATCACATCACAACATTTGTGTGAAATCACTAAGGGACTAGCATTTAACACCAGGAAATACACACACATGGGCACTCGCCACGTTGCATTTTGCGAACATTTTCCCTTTCCTGTGGTGTCATTCAGATTAGCAAAACACACTTTAAACAGTGAGACTCTGGCTAATAGGTTGAGACATCTTCACAACAAAACGACTCTGTGAGGCAACTAATTATTAACACTGACTACTGGCTTTTAGATGAACGTAACACACCTCGAATAGGTCATCAGCATTAAAAGTCAACAGGCTGACGGGCTGTTATGATAAATGTTATTCATTATGTTCATTATTTTTTGTGGTTTGTTGTTCTGTGTGGCATCATAGACCTTAACAACGATGAAAAAAATGTCAGCTGTAATTAGCTCAAGACGATTACACACAGTCTCTCATCTTCATTTCAGATGAATGACAGAAAGAGAGGGCTATTTTATCAGATGTGTGTATGAGTGCTGACAGGCTGATCATCATCTCTTACACTCAGCTACATCTGAGTTTGACCTTTCACAGTGGCAGCACAGGCAGCCGAAGTGGTCTACTCTAAATGACTTTCCTATGTCAAAACAAATTGAACTACATCGCAGCCTCTCGCTCTCCCTTGTTGGCTCTTTCTCACTTTCTCCTTTCGGACACATATTCCGGTCTTTTTTCTTTTTTTTTGTGCAGTATACAGTATGACTCATTGCTCATTTTGTTCTCACTTTGTCCAAAGATGTTATTTAGACTACAGCTGTCCATTTTGATTTCCTGGCTGTCAAATTGGCAAGCGAAAACAAGTAAAATAAATAAATAAATAAAAATCTAAGCAAAGGGTTATATCTTTCTAAACACAGAAGCAAGCAGACTATAGCGCAAGCACAAATCTGAGGCAAAATTTGGTGGTATTCTACTCAGTCTAATAGAGGTCTAATTGCAGCATCTGAAACAGTGGAACACAAAGCACCTGTTATCAAGCTTCTATCAAACTGCTATGTGAAATATAAAAATCATTATAGTATCCTCTCTCTAATTATCTTCTCTAATCTAATGAGTGTTTGACTAACTGACCTCAGTCAGTAAGTCAGACTTCAGTAGTGTTTGATAGATTTCACACTCTTGCAGAGAAACACCTCAATTCCTCACAATTCCTCTATTAGAGACAGGGAGCTAAAACGCGTCCTTAAAAAGATAGTTGTCGCAGTTGTCACAGATGTCTCTTGAGTTTTAACAGTAACCAGCTAGTGAATCAAAAGTTGCCGCACATATTAGTCCCATCAGGCCACAAGTTGCTGATCAGAAAGCAGAAGCAGGAACGAAAAAGATTCTTTGCTCTAATAAACATGAAGAAATCATTTTAAGTGAAATGCACCTGAAATATATAGAATCAAAGATTTATTCATTCAAATAATTAACCATTAAGGAAAATATGCTTGGTATAAACTGAATGTTTACTAATCAAGTACATTTCTTTCGACCAGATTCCACTAACATTTTACCTTGACCGTATGCAACACAATGGCATGGAAAATTTACATGTAATCAAATTACTTAAATCCAGCATTTTGGAGGTGGAGATAAAACACAAAACAGGCAGTAACTCCAGCCTATCCCACTTGTCAGAGTACACTTTAGCTCATAATTCAAATAAAAAACTCAATTTTGGATCAGAGAACAATTTAACATGCTTTTCACTGGACTGTGAGAGGTTGTCGAAGGTACACAGAGAGAACATACATGCTCAGAAAAACCCTAAACCAGCTAGAAGATTCATGGCAATCTCACCGTGAGGTAACAGCACTAACCACTGCAATTCTGTGCCCCCCAATGCCCAAATGTCAGGCAAAAGTAATAGACAGAAACCAAATTGAAAGTGGTTCTTTAGCTGAAGGTTGACTCATGACTGGCACTGCATAAACTCTGACTCATTCAGTATCTCAAAGGACATCTGAGAATTCATGACTTTTGCAATCTGAGCATTCATGTCCGAAAAGTGTATATATAAAAGAGCACATGAGGTTCATTTTTCTCTCCGCCAAAGTCTCAATATATTCATTTGTGTGACAAACTGCAGGAAAAGTGGAGAGTGCAGATGCTTCCACCCTGGACCACTGCACCATACAATTAAGCAGTTAACATCCAGTCATCTATAAAAAATGCAGAGCAGGCCCATTCAGTTCTGCTTCTGTATCAAGATGGCAAGAGGAAAAGATCGAAGGGACTTTACAAGAGGGCTTATTGTTGGGGCACAGATGGCAGGTGCTTCAGTCAAATAGCCTATTCCATTAACAGGTGTTTTCATAGGAATGGTGAAGTGACATCAGCATTTAGATCTATGGAAATTTTACAGAAACACAGAATATTTGGTCTGACATTGCGTGTTTGATGATTGTGATGCTCCTGCATTAGTGTGATATGCAAGTAAAAATAAAGTGAGAGTTCTTCCTCCTGATTGTATCAGTAAGAAGAGTCCATCAAAAAATAGAGTCATATCGTATTAAGATTCAGTTGGATCCTTATTACAGAGATGAATGCACACTGAAGAGTTCAGTGATGCAAAAACCATAGGCACTGGTCTAGAGACACATGTGGGAGAAGTGGTATCAGATGAGTCATCGTTCACCACAGTTGGGCAAATGTGACGCACAGAAAGAGACTGGTACAGGCATGAATGCTTGACCTCCACTGTAAGGGGGATCCATAATCTCTATAATTGCTCAGGAGTATTTTGCTATCATTGTTTGAGTGCATTTGTCTCCTTAGAGTTAAGGATCACTGCAAATCAAAATGAAGTTGTTCTGAGTGATCCTAGTAATCCTATCCTATCCAGTTATGCAGTTATAGTGAATCATTTCTATCCTTATGGGAGTGGTCCCCATCCAGGGTGACAACACCTCTATGCATAGGGCAAGAGATGTCACAGCAGGACTTATTAAAAACGGAAATAACGTGAATCATCCAGTTTTGCTGGACCAGTTACCAACCTTATTGAACACAATGAGAGTTTCTCGACGAATGTGGTTCCAGCACCACCATGGCCATCAAAACAGCAAATGAGGGAATATCTTTTGGAAAAAATTATGGTTCATCCCTCTTATCAGTGTTCCTGAGACTTGAAGAATCAATGCCAACAGTTCAAATATGTCCCATGAGCTAATATAAAACACTGACATGTTTTCAGTATTGAATTTCCTCTAATGAAGTCATACGCAGTAATTACTAGTTTCTACACATCTGAATTCCCTAAAATAGCCTTGAATGACCGCTTTTATTCACTCATTATCAAAGTCATTGTAAGTCCGCTCGGACTTGTTTAACTGTTTGTCACTAACCCTCTGATGTCGGCCTGCCTGCCTGTCTGGGCTGCTATAAAAGCTGCGATCTCACAGGCAGCTCCGTTATTCTCCGCTCAGCTTCAGGAAACACTCCTCGAGAGACGCACTTCAGCATGTCGGTGGCTCTGCGCACACAGCTGTTTCTCTTTCTGATCTCCGTTTCATTAAGGATGGGGCTCGCTCGCTACATCGAGGTACGGTCGCGTTTGTAGTTAAACTCAAGGAAAGTGGAATTTTTGATCAAGTAAGGCAGTCTGAACTTATGTCTGTCAAGTTTTTGTGAGCAGCCCAGAGGTGAAATCTTAGGTTTTCGGTTTGTTTTTATTTACTTGTTTGTTTTCCTTCTTCCTTTCAGGACAACGAAGCTTCAGATGGTTTATATTCTCTGCTGAGTTTGGCCCAGAAAAGAGAATCAGAGGATTTTATTTTCCGCCGACCTCTCAGTAAGAACTGCTTAAAAATAGCTTTAAATCACCGAATTATAACAGTTGCTGGATTTGAAACAGTAATCGGGTGAATGTTCATTTATGCACCAGTGCCCATTCTGTCGCTTAATTAGAACATAGGCTACTAAACACGTTAAATAATTAATGCATTAATCCAGGCAAACATTTTTAAATGAAAACAGATGTTGTGCTCTGAGTAAAACTTTGACCTCATGAGCAATTATTAAGACTAAACTCAAATCCATTATGTTTTCTGAACCCAGTATATCGTAATGTATTTTGTATCTGGCTGTGTGTTTGCCTCACCTGTGTTCTGGGGATATATGTATGATCCAGTTTGGATACAAAAATCTAGTCTCTCTATGTATGTGGTCAGGGTAGGTTTGGGACTGGGAAAAGGTTAGTTAAGGTAAGTTAAAGTTTAAGAGTTAGGCGAAAAGTGGTTATAGTTGGGCTTAGGGACCAGCTGTGGCTCAGGAGTTAGCATGGGCTGTCCAGTACTTGGAAGGTCTGTGGTTTGATCCCCAGCTCTGCATGTTGAAGTATCCTGGGGCGTGATGCTGAACCCTGAGTTGAAAAAAAAAAAGAGTTTGGGTAAATGAGACTTGTAATAAAAAGTGCTTTGGGTGCTCAGCTGGAGAAGAAAAGCTCTAAGTACCAGTCTCTAGTATATTTATATGTATGTTAGTGCATTTTTCTCTGAAATGGAAAACTGACTGTATGTGTGGTTTGTAGGATGCTTGGACATGCTGGCCACTGATGGCCTCTTCACCTTTGTGGCATCAAAGCCACAGCTGGCATGTGCAGCTTTCATCATAGCTGAGCCCAGTGAAGTCATCAGTCTGGAGCTGTCTGACGTCAGCATCGACTGCAGCGCTGGAGACTTCATAAAGGTTGGCACGCTCACTAAAAATAGCCCCCACACATATCCAACCCCTCTTTCAAGTGAAAGGCAGGAAGTCCAAGGCTTTTTTCAGTTTAAACCCTGAATTCTATTTCATCTTCTTCTTGTGCGATTGAAATTATGCCAAACAGGGTTAAGGCGGCGTTTAAGGGCCAAACACCACACTGGATGCTTTCTGCATTGGTCACATTACCCAGAGCAAGAGTGGGAAGAGAAGGCTTTAGTTCTGAAGCCAAGCCTGCCAGTGCAGATTTCAGTTCATGGCATAGGGAAAGAGGGGCATTAGAATTTCGTAACACCTAGGTTTACATGCATGTGATCTAGAAACCAAGAGCAAATTTGTGTAAATATTAGTAGGATTAATGTGCTCAATAAAACAAAATGGCACACCTCATTTTAAGAGATGAGATTTACAGAATATTTTTAGAATGACATTCATGTTGGATTATGCTTGTAATTAAATATCATTCACAGCACAGCAGTGTAGAATGTGCTGTATGGCATGTCGGATTACCCAATAAAACATAAAGTGATGATTCATGTCTTAAGTTTAATAGAAAACACAAAGATTTGTTTTCAGCCCAGCATACCAACCCATTGAATCGGAATCAGAATCATCTTTATTTGACCAAGTCTGTGCACACAAACAAGGAATGTGACTCCAGTTCACTTTGCTCTCAGCATACAAGAAAGAAACATATAGGGGGAAAAATCATGGCAATCAGATTTCTTGTTTCTTTTTGTAAAACCGAGTTGGGTTCTTCCATAAAGCTGACAACTTCTCTCTTAGTCATATAGTTAACAGTTTAATTTGGACATGCTAGCTGCCCATGGCTTCTTCCACATTTACTTTCAGACACTGCCACATGTTTTGTATGTGAAGGTGAGGAATAAGTGTACTGAAATTAACATCAAGTAAGTAAAGGCATTACTTTTTGTATTTACTCCATGTCATATGTTCCTCTTCAAGATATTTGATGGCTGGGTTTTGAAGGGAGAGAAGTTCCCCAGCAATCAGGACCATCCTTTACCTCTGTACGAGCGCTACACAGACTACTGTTCCTCCACAGCACCAGGAGCCACCAGCCGCTCCTCTCAGAATGTCGCCATGATCTTCTTTCGCATTCACAGCCCTGACAGTGGCTTCACCCTTGCTGTCAAGAAACTACACAACCCTTTCCGTGAGTCTTGTTATGAATCACTAAGATCAGTTTGTGGCCAAAAAGTCTAGAACCAAACATAAAACACTTTCAAGTCTTTGCGTAAAAGATTTGTGTTGTCTATTTTTTTTATTTGTCTTGTGAAATGAGGGGTACATTTGTGTGCATGCATGTGTGTACTTCTTGGACATTTGTGCTTGGTCGAGCTTTAATCAAGGCCAAGAGCGAGAGTAACGAATTGAGTGAGAAGGATGCACCTGTTTTCCAGCTGTTTGATAAACACATTGTTACCATTGTGTCAAGAAACATAACTGTCACTGTCTGGCTGTAAGACAAAGACAAGGAAATAAAGGCTGCAGACACAAAAAAACCAGCAGTTTCAATGAATTATTTATAGGTTAGCAGTGGTTTATCCCATTGTTCACAATTAAGTGCAACTGTCTGCAGTCCAGGCCTTATATGTGATCTGATCAAAGTGACAATAAAGCTACCTCACATATTTTTACATGCAACATAACGGTGTTACTCATTTAATACATAGTAAAAGTCAGAGTGTTTCTAGAACATTCCTTAAATCTAAAAGTTTGGCTGGCAAACAGAATGGAGCTAAAAGCTATATAAAACTATGGATAAACAACTGAAATTGTTAACTAGCACCACAGTCTAAAGCTTGCTAAATCCAGTGGATGAACTGAATGAAATGAATACGTTTTATGGAGGAAAAGCTAAAAGTAAGAAATGAATGATCAAAATGGTAAGGTAACAGTTACTGATGGGTAATATTTACCATCACTGATAAATGGTAAGCTAGATAGTGACTGTGATAGTGGCTGTTACCAAAAATTGGTTGTAAAAGATACACATACAACATATAATTGTTTAATTGATGAAGTAATCTCATTAATCTAAGCTTCAAACATCTCTCTTCATATTTGATTAGCTTGGTTTCTTTACCACATAAATGTAAAGTGAACAATATGCCCAAAGTGGCATCGTTTTCAGACTCCCTTTTCCGTAATGCTTTTATTTATTCAGTTTTCTTTCTTTCTTTCAGTTCTGTAATCAGAACTAGAATTGGATTTCCTTTCCAGCTGCCACCCTGTGATTCTGTCCTCTTTGTGACGTGAAGTGTCAGTAATGAGTTTCTCAGGTTATGGGGAACTGGAAATTTAAAATCTCTTCTCCTGTCTGTGCATGTGTTGATTTGTTCGTGTGGAAAGCCTGTAACATCATGTCTCAGAGTCCAGAGGGAAGCTTCACCATGGTGATGCCACATCAGCGTAAGAACTGCAGCTTCTCCATCATCTACCCCGTGGAGATCCGACTGACAGAACTCAGCCTGGGGCAGGCCAAAAGCAATGAGCTAAGTCCACAGGTAGATCACAGAGATACATACACACATGCATGTGCCCACACTCACACACACAGATCTTCTTTTCTCTGTGAAATAAATATCTTACTGAGGCCAAATTCTGACACTTTAAATACACCTTTAGCTTCAGTTGGACATTTTAAATGCATTCAGAGTGTGATTTTTTTTTTCTTAAAGCTATTAATGATATTTGCACATTTGTCTATGTCGTCACACAAATTTTATTAGTACCTGGCAAACTGTTATTTTAATTCAGTAAAGTTTCATTTTACTATAGAGATTTATCAGCCTCCAGTGTGAACTAATTTCATTTTCCCAACTGTAACGGGGGAATCACTGTAACTGATCAATCAGAGCTCAGCAGGTGTAATTAGCACTAGGATGTCATCTTCCTACATCTAGCTAACTAAACTGATGAACACAGGAAATGAAAAACAAGCAGTTATGAGACTGAAACTAAAGTGAAGCCTGGAGCTTGAATGAAGCCTTTCAGTGTAGCATTTCATGTTCTCATTGTGCCAGAGAGGACTTTCTTCAGGTACTCAGGCTCCCGTCACACTCCAAAAGTACGTTATAGTAGGTTAGGTTAATCCAGTGGTCCTCCAACTGTGTTCAGAACAGAGCCACTGCAGGTGGAGCATGGAAGACTAAGGAAAAGGATATAAAGTAAAGTTGGGCATGCCAGAAAAAGTTTGAGAACTACTGGGTTAATTGGTGATTTTATATCTTGAATGATGTGAATGGTCCACTGTCTCACTTTGTTAGTCCTATTATAGATGGATGGCCATTCTACTCATACCAGTTTCTATTGGGATAGTTTCCAATTTTCTGTTGTATTCACCACATGCTCATATTATACCACAGTCAACTGAAAATATCGTCATTGAAAGTAATCCAGGATTTTGGAGAGTCATCCAAAAGCAGTGTTATGTTTGGCAAATTGGCTGCTGAGCCACACTGCCACTGTAAATTACTCTGTGTTCATAAGTCCTGCTCCAATAGGTGAAAAAAAAGAAAAAAATCCTCAATGGCAAACGATATAATGAGACTAAATGAAAACATCACTGTGGTTAATAGCTGGAAGAGCTTCAGCAAACCACTTTAGCTAAACTAAATATTATTCATTATGTGTAGATTATAATGTTAAACCCTCATATTTAATGTTTGAAGATGATGCCCAGTTTTTAATGCTATATAAAGAATAGTAATGACAAACTGAGTCAAAATAATAACCATAGGTCTAATAAGCATTTTTAGTAACAGTTTATGAATTTTAGAAAAAAGCTGGTAGATGAACACAGCACAGCATTTACCAGTTATATCTAAGTCTTACCCCTGAAATACACCATGTCTTTGACTTTTCATCTCTGACACAGTTTTGTTTGGTGCAGTGCTTCAAACGACACAGAGTGTTTCAAGGGCAGAGGCTATAATCTCCATGGGATCTTTTATTTTGAAAACTGACCAGATTTTCTGTGCCATTCCTGTGCCTGATATCCTGCCCTCCTTATCTACTCTGTGCAGCTTGACAGAGCTTCTGTTAAATAAACAAACAAATATATAAATGCATTTGTAAAAAAAACAAACACTACTTTGATGCAGAATGCAGAGACGCTTCCCTGGTGCATCTGGCAGAACCAGGCAATCACCAGAACGCTAAGTGGAGGCTCCCAGATTACTACAATTTCTACTATTATGACAGTTTCATCCACTGTTAGATATGTGAGGTTAACTAAAGTTAACAAAGCTGAAGTGTGCAATGGAAAATGTGTTAATGGAAAAATAAATCATAAATAAGTAGTAGTGATTAATTAATTAATAGTTAGTGATCAGTAGTTATAAAAGCTGCCAGTTATAGCTATTACATAAAATGCAAATCTTTATGAATAAGGGAAGGAGAAAAGTGGTATAAAGCATGCTAATAAAGGCTTAATAAAATAAATAATAATTTAATAAAGTAAAATATTCATTTTGAATTATCTGAAAAACAACAACCCGTCAACTGCTTCTGTTTAAATTCTAAGGAAAACTGTATGTATTCCAAATTCAAATATTACAAAAATCATTTGCATAAATATTTTTCAGTCAAATTAAGAAAACATTATGGACCAAAGGCTGAAACTGAAATTGATGCAACTTATTTTATAGTTAGTGGCATCAGTGTTCTGAAAAAGGAGCAAATTGTCTTTTCTTCCAGATCAAACATTTGCTCCACTCATTTTGGAATACTTTTACATTTTAACATCCTTGTCCAGATTGATGGTCACTCATCTTCATTTCATTTTAATCCTTTGCAGTATTTCTTTTTCACTGCATTACAAACACCCGCTCAATAGAGAACCATCAAACCCTGGGATCCCATCTCCACTTGGTTGGCCTTTTCCAGGTTTTGTGGCTTTAATGTAGCCTTACTAACCACACCAAAATATGCACTCCTGCACCTCCGCGCCCTCATATTATACAAATAGACACAATATACAAACAAAACCAGGACTTATAGTGCTGCATACTACATATAGTACTTTTATTGGTCCAAAGAGCTCCACAGGAAGTTTTCATGGCATTTTGCTATGTAGTAAAGTAACTCTTTGCTTTATCTGGACTTCACCATCAAAATATTGTGTTGATCATGTTTTTACAGAGACTGGTGTGGTCCGGCTGCTCAGGGTCAGGTGACTATGTGGAGCTGCTGGGAGGGAATGGGGTGGATACCTCTAAGATGGTTCCTGTGGCCGACCTCTGTTTCTCCCTCAGTGGACTCGGTGAGCAAGTGCCCATTACTGTGTCCAAGAAACACTTTTATTAGTAATTATGATGTGCTGTAAAAGAGTCCAACAAAATAAAACATGAAAAGTGAAATTTCCAATGCAATTCAAATCTTATGTTTACATATATTACACACCTTTGCTGTTTTTACATATAAAAATACTGCAATAGAGATACAAAGTGAATGTTTTTTCTGCCAATGTAAACAGAATAAGTAGGGCTGGCTACAGAACGAGAATTCTTGGATGGTAGAGAGTAAAGTATGTGTTTTCCTCTCCTTGTGGCTCTCCAGCCCAGATGAAGATTGGTTGTGATAACTCAGTGGTGAGGCTTGTGTCCAGCGGGAACTATATCAACCGTGTTTCCTTCCAGTACCGACTACTGGAACACAATGAGCTTCCCAAGGCCCGAGACAACAGTTTGGAAAACTTCTGCACTGTGGAATAAGATATCACAACATACACACATACACATGTGTACACTTGTGAGCACACACAGTCATTCATCTCTCTGTTAAAAAATACCACTTTAATGAAAGTGTCACATTTAACTAATTGTATTAGTAAGTATTTTGTATTGTATTTGCCAAAAATTTTTAGGAAGCTATTACATTAGCTTCGATCATAGCCTATTTATTTAAAAAGAATATTCACCTTAAAGTTATGGATGATAGTGGATTTTTTCCTTTTTAATTATTTGTCATTAAAATTTGTTGTTTGTAGTTTTTAGTTAGTTTGACATCCCTGCTGCCTCTTTTCTTTATATTGCCTCGACAATTTAAGAAATAAATATGAACTGCATGATGAAGCACATTTTCATTGTCTTTGTGAGCAGCTCTCCTTTTCCAGGTCTTCTTCGATTTCATTATATAACTGCATATTCCCTCAGGGCTTGTTTTATTGGCATGTTTTGCGGCATCCACCCATCTGACCCATAATCACATTACTGCTACCTTCTTTAGAGCTGAACGGAGAAATGTTTTAATCTGGCCAGGCTCTTAATAGACTATGAATAGATCATGACTACTGCATTTTTATGAGTTTCTGTGAGATTGAATTTAACTGAAGTGAACTCAGATTGCATTTCGTTAAATTTAATTCAATTAAATTCAAGTTAATTTATTGTAGCACTGAATTATAACAGCAATTGAGAAGTTCCCTTAAGGCACTTTATACTGCAAGGTAAAGATCCTACAGTATTAGTGAGAAAACACCAACAAGCAAGTGTCTGTGAAGGTTCTCAGTCATCCAGGTCATGGTAGTCTAAGGAGCTTGGAAAGAAAAGCCTCTGGACATGGGTTCACCCGAAACCTTGGCCAATTGAGACCCACACCCGTTTCCACACCTGGGCTTGTGTGATTAGGTAGAGGATCCACAGGGGGTTTATGACCCTCTTGGGGGACACTCCCATAAGGCTTTAAATCTGGGACTCTCCACCATTTGCTCTTAGAACTGAAGAAGCTTCTCGGATGAGAGGTGAAACATCTACAAGAAACTTAAAGAAGTCCAGACGCTTTTCTTTCCAAGCTCCTTAGACCAACAAGCAAGCAAGTACTTGGTGACAGTGGAGAGGAAAAACTCCTTTTTAGCAGGAAGAAACTTCCAGCAAAACCAGATCAGGCTCACACAAGGGCAACCATCTCCTGCGACCACACTAACGGGTCACAGCAGGAAGGTTCTGGTTTAAAATCTAGTGGAAAGCTGGGGTCTTTCTGGGTGGAGTCTGCGAGCTCCCTCTGTTCCTGTGTGGGTTTTCTCCAGATGTCACAACTTCCTCCCACAGTTGAAAGACATACAAGTTGACTACAGATGTGAATGCGAGTATGAATGGTTGCCTGTTTCTCTGTGTTAGCCCTGTGATGGACGATATACCCCAAATCTCACACTATGACTTCTGGGAGAGGCTCTACCCCGTATCTGGCCCTGAATTGAATAGATGATAAACATGGATGGATGGCACTGAGCCTTGCAAGTGAAAAATGTATTTCTTTAGCATACACTAATGTGAATTATTTCCAAAAGTAAAATGTTCATATTGCTGTACACACAGATACACCACCTTATATCAAAACACACAAAAAAAACATAAAGTCTAGATGGAATCTTTGCATTTTAATCAGAGATGTCCTTGATATACCTTTAAATGACAGCAATTTGAACATGTATGAGCATTTCAGTATTAAGATAATGTTCCTGGCAATCAGTATTAAGCAATGACGCATGCACTTCTTCTATTTTTTATAATCCAATTTGCTCCAGATGCAAACTCTAAAATAGCTTTCATAGTGGTTTATCGGTGCTCATAATTAAAAGGGATTAATACAGACAGCATAGAATTATAACACCACATTTTTCTAAAACGGTGACCCCTCTCCCTCACTGACTGTTTAACCCTAATCGCTGACATACTATAGGCCTACAACTGTGGATCATAAGTCTGAATGAATGTGCAGCTCTTAATGGGATTATCCCACAAGCCTCAGCATTCTTATTCCTCTTGACATCCTTCTGAGTGGCTCTCTTTTGATCTTCTCCTTACGTGGAATTAATCTCAAACCTGCTCAGCCATGATGATTCAATTAACCAGCGGATATCTTTTTTCGCTCGATCTGTTGCAATTTTCAGCCTTCATTAGAGAATGAAATGCATTTTGGATGCCATTGAAAGGAAAATAGTCAGATTTTTTGTTTTCTTTCTAGCACTATGCACATCAGCACTGAATACTCTGTAATGTATTTTTAGTGGCCTATCATGGTGGACTAGAAATGAGTTTGTCAGGCTAAAATGCTTCACAAGTCCTTGTGGATGATGTGTGACCCTTTACAGAATGAGGCATGCTTATATTATTATTAACACTGATGTAAGTAAATGAGAAAGTAATGTTTATTTAAGATATTATTTACACTGGACTGGTTAATGAATGCACATCAGACAGAAAAATTGGTCACTTCTATTCAGTACCCTCCTCCTTTCTGTCCTTGTCTCTATCTGTTCCCAAAGAGATGTTCTCCACAGTATGTGATTAGTAGCATATAATTTAATTTTTAATTTGTCTTCTTCTATTATAGAGACCCTCAAAAATGTACACACAGACCTTGAAGCGTAACACTAGGGACTTTATTTGTGTAGCTTGTATCTGTGGGAACAGAAATCAACTT
>VVHJ01035652.1:37256-59219 GCA_015107715.1 Tylochromis polylepis
CAGAAATCAACTTTTAATGTACCCCATTCAATCCTGTAGGAGAATATATATATATATATATATATATATATGGTATGCATATAAACATTCCCGTATTTTCCCAATGTTTTCAATGGCAGCAGCAGCAGCTTTGAAAGCTAGAAATTCAGGCTTTTTGTACTTACATCATGTTTTACAGTTTTGGCCACTGGCTTGTTGGCTATGATGATAAAATACCAGGTAGGTTGATGCGCTTAACAATGTTCTCTATCTGTAATGAGTGTTACTCTGGAGGTCATTCAGCAAAATTATGTTTTGTGTTCATCACTTATTGTTTTGCTAATAATTTACTGCACGTTAATGGAGAACTCTCATAGCATTAATTATTTGAATGTTTAAAAAGAAACTTCATATATTAATTTACATCTATACAATTTGCAAACATACAAAAGGTTGCATTTAGTTGTCCCTTTGACATAATCCAGCAGAGGAAAAAAATAACATGATCTCAATTAGCAAAGCTGTTTTTATTAAACAGTTTGTCTCATGTTGGAAGTTGGCAAGATTGGCAGCAAATAAACCCCTAGTGATTTTTATATATATATGTATGTTTTATGAGACTGATAGAAGAACTGTGAATCAAATTCATTTTACTGCAAGACTAATACAAGTGATACATTAAACTGACATTGTAGCTTTTATGACTGAATACAAACACACTTACTCACACACGTCTAGCGTAAATCGGTCTACTTCAGAAGTTAACAAAAGCAGCTGACCTGCAGAGCAATCATATCCAATACATGCAGTAAATTTCACCCACTGCAATGATTTACTCAACTGTATCAGTTGACTCCTCAAGTTCCATCTGGTATTATTCTTAAAAGACACAATTATGTTGTACTCTACCTACTGTATATCTTTCCATTCATTTCAGAATTTCAGCAGTTATAAGGACTTACAGTGGTGAATAGTTTGGTATTAATCAGCCAACTGATAACATGGTTAATAAAATTAAAGTTACAGTAAATAAGGAGGTCATGCCTCTTCATTTTATTTCAGTGTATTGTCTGGCTACAGCTCATGGAAGATTTTTTTAATGTGTGTTACATCAAACAGTAGCCATTAAAACAAAACTGCAGTTCCTGGAGTGGACGATGAAGATAAGTCCATCCTATTAACTCCCATGTTAAAATGTAAAACTTAACTGCTAAGCAAAACTACAACTTTAGTAAAGAAATAGATGGTTTGAGCCACTCATATTACTCATCGGTTTTGGACTTAGCATTCTGAAACTTCAATAATCGTATTTTGTATGCTGCTATGTTGGTTTTTTGGAGCCAGAATTTATTTTACATTGATGGGAAGGTGGACTGCTAATTTATCAGTTAACACTAGCAAGCTTAGTTAAACTATACAGGTACAATGTACAGAAAAATTAATGCTAAGTATCAGACAAATAAAATATTAGCATTTTAATCACCAAAACTGAAGCACAAATCTCTGGCATGGTTTAAACACATAGCAAGCCATGATATTAGTCAGATAATCTATTCAAATGCTCCAAAAGGCATGAACAGCACACACATTTACACACAGTGAAGACGTCCACTTTAATTACTTTAAGTTGTGCTTGAGTCCTACCAGACTTTGACAGGCTCCAGCTGCCCAGTCATGCACCTATCTCAGGTATCCAGGTGGAAGAGTTATTATAAATTTTCCCTCTACAGAGGTGTTATGAGTTTGTAGAGCCCAAAACTGTATGTTTTACCAGGCCTCAGATATGCTTTCTAATGGTATGAATTTTGGCATTTTAACATTGGAGGATTGATGAGGACTGATTGCTGTTTGGAGCCAGACTTAAGTGCCACGTAAAGGAAGGAACTGCAGTTTCTGACACATCTGCATTGGCTTGTATGTTTGTCCCTGAACTTGTCCATTTGAGTACTGTTAAGGTACGTGAAAAGTTAAAGATAGGTGTGTGGACACAGGGAGCGGTAGCCTCATCTAATCGGAGTCACTGATTTGGACTCAAATTATTATACACATGCAAGGCCAAATTCCAGTTTCTTTCCTTTTCACTCTGTATTGGCTCAAGAGAGCCACCTTTTGATTTCTCCTACACTGCCCTCTGCTGCATGGTTTCTATTACTACACAGAATGAGGCATGCTGTGTATCAGATGGAGAATATGTTGTCTGAATAAACTAGCTGCAATTTTCTTTGATGAATCCTTTGTTAGTTGGTTTATCCATCCATCAATTTAGATTTAGATAATTATTTTTAATACAATAAAAAGTCTGAAAAACAAAGTGCAGTATGCCGTTGTTTAATATAAATAAAAGAAAACAAATATCCAAAATATACAGTATCTGAATCAAACATTGGAGGAACTGCAGAAGTTATCATCAGAATAATTGCAGATAAACAGAACCAAAATCAAATTCCACTCAGTATACCACTTTTAGATTTCAGTGTCTTTGATGCCAAATACATTTGATTACCAGTGTGTTTCCTCCATTTTGAAAAACTTACAAAACCAAAGGAGATTTAGATTTATGAAGGCATGAAAATAAAAATGATGAACTTCAGATGAAGAGTGTAATAAAAGTCAGTAGTGCTTGAAGCAGAGGCACAAAGATGCCTGTTTGCTTCGCTCCATTACACAGGTCTACAACATACCCAAGGAATCAGCTGTGTTGCACATATCGCTTCTCAAGCACTGTTTGGTGATCATATTTTCAGCAACTGTAACAGAGAAAGACGACAAAGATGACCTGGCAATTTGTTCAGGTCAAGTAGTTGACACGTGGGGAGTGACTACCAGTCTTTCTTTAATATTGGTCTTTCATTGTAAATGCTGATTGCTCGCTACAATTCCACCAATTCATCATCAATCCATTTTCCAGGAATTCCAGCACTGATAAGAGTTTAATTATCCTGAGTGAAATCATACATTTGTCCAGTGTTTGTGAAGTACATGCCAAAACACTTTGGTGAAGTGACTGAAGCTGCCACACCCAAACACTTTAATGTCTAATGAATTAGTGCTGAAACAGAAAATTTAAAAAGTCTGTAGTGACGTTAATATTCTTGTCATAGCTGTAACAGCACTGCAGGTCAGATACAACACAAGTGCAATCATGATACATGCCAGTCTGTGTGTAGCAAGCGGCACTCCCTCCAAGAGAGACCAGTTTTAGCATCCATCAAATAAATTCTAAGCTAATTCAAACTGTAACAATGGCACTGACAATTCAACAATTCTCTTCTAACACACACACACACACACACACACACACACACACACACACACACACACACACACACACAGGGTCTGAGCTTGTTGGTCTATAATAGCATTAATAGATCTACGTCACTAATCTGCTCCCAGAAAAGGAAGAGTCTCTCAGAGCATCACAATTTAAAGAGGCAACTCACCCAAAAAATTAAATCAATCAATTTGGTATGGCAGTATGCCTTTAATTATAACATATAATCGCTCCTTCATCATGCCAAAAAAGTTGAAACTGTCAATATATGGCACAAATCAGCTCACCTCTGTTTGGCCTATCTGCTCGGTCCAGCCATGACTAATGAGCTTGGCCTTTTACCCCTGGATTAAAGGCCTTTAGGAGACGTTTGAGAGGTTGAGGTTAGAATGTCACGCTAACTTCAGCATGTCATTCCTTTTTATTCTCATTCACTCTGTTTGTTTTAATCCAGACACATTTTCTTTCTTGTTTATAGACAGAAACAAGTCTAATCATCAGAACAATGTGGACTCAGCACTGTAAGAATAGTAAAGTCTTCTTTGTGAGTCGAAGTTCAGGTCAAGTGGGGTTCAGCACTTAATTATAGAGCTGTAACGGTCATGACATTATTGCCCAATATAGCTCTTTCTTATTGAGTCAGCCAGACACGACAGGATAACAATGCTTCGCTTCCACTTGTGTCTGAAAAAGCGGAGGAACTAGCCAAACACCGGGAGGTCAAGCGTGAGCATTAACAATATTTTATAGTCCTGTGAGTCATACTTTAATCATTGTAACTCTCTTGTTTCTCTCTCGCTCTCTTTTTTTGCATTTGTGGCATTATAGGTTTATAGGTAAGAAATTAGGAGCATGTCTAATTATATTATAGATACACATATGTGATATTAACAAGATGTGATTAACAAATACTTGTGAAAGTGTCTTCTGTACCAATAATATTCACATATAACAGTAAAAGTATTGAATTAATGTATAAAAAATAAAATGTGGTTTAACACAAACATGGCCTTGTGACTGATATTACGCTGTAGATACTGACAGTGTGTAAGTGGTATTTTATTGCTGCTTTCAGAGGAGGTTTGCTTGTTTCCGTTAAGTTTTTGTTGTTTGAAAATGTTTACTTTTAATATAGTTTTTATTAGCATCAGTGTTGGTGTTAGACTTTTTAACTGTTGTTGCATAGAGTGCATATTACAAAGGAAAGCTTTCAGAAAGTCAGTACAGGCATTACAATAAAGACACATAACTTTTCGAAAGCTGTTGACTCACAGTGTTGTAGACACACAATAAAAATGTCCATCAAAGCTTCATCGGGCAAGACGTGGTAATATCTTACTAAACTAACACATACTAAAACTTCCTCTATATGTTTTACTTTAGTTTAGTTTAGTTAGTATTCCAGGTTCACAAATCATTTCAGTTACTTTTTATTTCTCGAGAGTCTGGTCTTTGTTTGCATTTTAATTCATCACAATGGGTTTTATTTACACCTAATTTTAGCTTTAGCTAATTATAATAACTGTTATGGGATAGGAAATCAGAAGCGAGGGGCAAAAGACGTAAAGTAAGCTCTCTGAAACTGAATGCAGTCGAACTATAAACAGTGCTGAGTAAATTATTTTCCACCTTTGTTCACAAGTTACCTTTTTTGCAGTTACCAGCTAAAAGGCTGTAATACCACCAAAATTGTAAAAACACCAACCAGTAACACAAAACTTAATTCATCATTGGAGTTTATTAGTTTTAGAAGTCACGTACTGTAATGAATTTATTGTGCATGTAAGTTAGTACAGTGTTATACATGCAATAAACATTAGTTAAATGATCAGTGATTGGAGGACGCCCACTGCTCAGGATTCCCAGGATTCTTACTTCCTGAACTGAGGAATCGGGGAGGGGATCTTGATGTCCTGCCCCCTCTCCAGCCTCTTCTCACATTCAATAAGGTAGTTTACGCCATCAATCACTAACTGCACCAGCTCAACCTGTGAATGCAACATAGCCAGTGTCAACAATATTTCATTATGAGCATGTACAAAGTTATTACAAAGGTTGCCTTTAAAAAAAGTTCAGCTGTGAACCTGATAATGGTGTAACTCAGTAGTTCATTGCTATCGCTATGTATCTGATCCTGAAACTCAACTTTATTGGATATAATTGTATGTCACAAGTACTGATATTAAAGAGTAGCTCTTTTCACAAGTTGAAAGTTGAAATAAATGAAATAGTTTTTTGCAGTTTGGTTGAATTTTTTTTTAAAAAGCATTTGTTTTATAAATCAGGTTTAATGTTGATTCCATACGACAGATGGCAAGAGTCTGGAGTTATAAACACCCTAACCCTAACCCTAACACATTGTATTTGTTTGTTGACCTTTAAACTAGTTCTAACTTATTAAGTGAAATATCAGAAAAATAACAATATCAGTGTTTCTACTTCTGTGTTTATAATTTGTATACACCGCATAGAAAAATAAGAAATAAAAGCATTGAAATATTAAGTTCAGCTGAATCTTAGCCGAACTTAAAGAAAAAGTTCAACTAAGATCCAGTTTATTTTGTTTGTTATTTATACTTATCAGGTATACTTACTTGAATGCCTGATTGCCATTAACCCCTCCAACACCAGTACACACCGGGTTAGCAGTAATTGTACTGCAAAGGCTACAAGGCTACCTCCTCATATGACGTTCTGGGAAATTTAATTTACACCTTTACACTTCTGCCTCCTGAGATTACCCTTGACAGGCAGGGGCTTCCCCCGAGGCCATTCACAAACCTTGCCCCCTTTGGCCCACATGGAAGTAAGCACAGCACCCCACTACGGCCCCAATCTTACACACTGAGGTCCTTTCACAGCATTTTCCAAAGCCTGCAAAGAAGTTCTGCTCAGGAAACAGCAGCCATTTAACCTTCACTGGCACACCACTGCCTGGATTACAGATTAAAGAACAGCATGGGGTACAGTTATTCAAAGCTTACACCTGTTGTGCTACAAATGTCTGCTCTCCTCCGTCTGACTCTGTTTCTCTCTGCCTGCTGTTCATTTTTGAGCTTTACTTTCTTTAGCTGTTGTCTTCATTCCCTGAGGATTTACCTCTGACTTGCCCAAACGGTCAAGGTTAGAGATGTCAAAGATATCTCCAGTAGCAGCTGTGTCAACACCTCCTGTGCCTCTCTTCTGTAGTCTCAGATTATCCAGGATCTTTTTGAAGCGAGCGTCCTAGATCATAAACACCACACAATTTCAAGTAACTGTCAGATACAAGAAGAAGAACGTGTCATCATGTGCATGTGTTTGCAGTTGACGTGAGATGAACTGTCATTATGATTCATGAATTACCTTACTGAGGAGGGGCAGACGAATATGCACACCAGCCCTGAGTCCCGTGCCAAGATTTGAGGGGCAGGTGAGGATATAACCCAGACGCTCATTCCACATGAACTCCCATCCTCTCTCCTGAATTAGATGCTCAACCTAGAAGTTAAAATAAATACTAATAATGTTTGCTTTTTGGATCTCTGAACTCAAATCTTAGGAGTTAAGGTCTTTGTTTCTTGATTTTTGGTCACTCTATTGTAGACTATTTTATAGACTTGCTATAATGCAGTCTTGTAGGCAGAAATGACCAAAAGAGTTAGATAAATTGAATTGATGGATAAAGATTTCATAAAAATTCACACTGGACCAACGATAATTCAAAGATAAAGAGATGTGCATACCTGCTTCAGACCTCTGCAGAATCTTTCAAACACTCTCTTCATGTTTCCGCCTTTCTCCATGGATATAACCCTTGTGTGATCCTCTTCATTGATCCAGATCAAGAAGTTCTTCTCATTGTTGTGCCTGAGTATCAGGAAGAAAGGATTAAACTCCAATTCAAAACTATATTTTGATATTCTTGTTAAGACACCAAGACATATAAGTGAACCAGTTTCAGTCACATTCAACATAGGAACAATCAATAAAGCATATGTGAAGGAGGAAAATGACATTCTTAAAAAAGGAAATGGTGCTAAGGTTTGTGAAGGACGAGGAGAGATGCAAGTGAAGATGCTTTGAGTTTTTAGAGCTAAATTAAATTAAAAGAAAATGTGATCTGAAAAGTATAATATGGTATAAAGTCTTGACTTCAAGTGACTGATTTTGATTTTATTGGAGCTACAAGTATAGATTTAAGAATACTAAGAAACATTTATTATGAACTTAATGTTTATGAATGAAAAAAAAATCTTGGAAAAAGAGTAGCAGACATGAGGTGGTCAGATGGTAAATTTACGCATTACAAAATCAGCCAATACTAGAACTTATGATAGAAAACTGACTCTCAGCCACTGAAAGAGCCAAGCCAAACTATAGTCAACTGAATAGTTAAAATGGATGACATAGACTGACTGATTTCAATCATTTGTTCATAACGGACTTAATAAACAAATAAATAGAAATTCAGTGTCTGTGTTGGTTATTTTTAAGTAAAACTCTTTTTTACTTAAAACTGAAGTGGTGCCTTTTACTATCTTTATCAATTTTATTCTTTGATTTATCAAAAAGTTAATTATAAACTCTGTACACTGTCTCGCGTACCACTATTTTTCTCTTTTAGCTAATTCTATCTCCCAGATATATCTTTTTTAGTTTTCGCTTATTTTCTTTTATGGATTACTTGCTTCTTATTGATTTACTGTAATAAATGATAAGTGTAATAGATTTAGTTTTATGTATGTTGAAATGGAACTAAAACATTATTTACTAAAAGGCATATGGCTGAATAACGTCACATATCATGTGTTCAGTGTTTCATCATAGTGTACTGGTGGAGTCTCTCTGTCACTGGTTCACTCCTAGAATGCATAAATAATATTATAATAACTGAGATTTTATATTGTATTATTTTCTGGGAAATTACATAATATTACCTAAAATGCTTTGCTTTCCTTAGTATATTATCCTTTAAAAGTAAACTATATGCTTTTGTCAGAATTTGGTGGTTTCTTACAGTGACAGCTAATACCTAATGGTGCCTGATGTTAGACAGTATCCCCAAATCAATCTGTTATAATTAACAAAGTGGTATGTCAGCAAATAACCTGATGAAATCAATGATGAATAGAATTTAATAACTGCAATGCATGTGTGGTTGGTTGAGATTTTAGCTCAGCTCCAGGTGGGATGTGGGGCAGAGTGTTGAGGGAATAGTTTCAGTTTTTTGTAACTAGGACACCTGTTGTGCATTCTCTAACCAACTTGTCCTCTTGAAGAGCACACAGACACTGAGAAGCTGCAGGAAGCAAACTGAGTTATCATTAATCGAGAGTGCACCCTGGAAGCTGGGCATGTCCAACAAGTGGATACTATTCTTCAGTAAATCTATAACTGAAATAGCTACAAAAACTAGATTTCTAGGTCACTGAGCTACAAAACCACTATATTTCTTCTAGGCTGACTGTACTCCTAATCTTACCAGATCCCACGAGCATCAGGCCAATCTCTGGCCATCCCAGCTGCCGTGAGCAAAGGTGACACAGGCTTATCAAACAGGAAGTGCTCCTGATTAGCCAGTATAGGGACACAGGAATCAAGGGGACATTAGATAGCAAAAGAAATCAAGACAAGAAGTAAAATAAACCTTGCTTCTGAATGCTTATGTGGCTAAATATGTGTAAATGTTCACTAACATCAATAAGCTGTTGCTGCTCTCTTTCAGTCATATCTCCCAGGCTGTAGTATCGACCAGTCAAGTCTCCCTTCAGGCCAGCCAGAGCCGTCACAACCACACGCTCCACTTCACGGCGCTCGGAGCGCGTGCATCCAGGGGGGAGACTCAGTCCACGGATGCTGCGACCAGTACGAACACGAGATGACAACACGTAGCGCTCATCAAAAAATCCTGAGGTGATCTGAGGAGGACAAAGCTTTAGGTTATGTTAGCCATGTAAGAGTTGATACACGGACTCATGGATGCTCAAGATGGTGTGATGCAGAGAACAAAAGAAAGTATAACCTTGGAAGCATCCAGATCAGTTGGGTGCTTCATTGTGCGAGGGTCATAGCCATTGTGTCTATCCTTAATAACAGGGTCAAAAAGCTCAGCAAACACCTGATTAAAATAAAGACGAATCAAGCACTTTATTTCCCACTTTATTTGGATGGAAGACACATCAACATGGTGCAAATCTGAACGCCTACCTCATAGGTCTCCTCATCTCCAGCCACCATTCCCACAGTCTTAATAAAGGGGTGTCCAGGGTTGTCCACTCCAGTCTGGATGCACTGGTCCAAGGTCCAGTTGTTGGGTGTTGTCTTATCCCTCAGACGTGCATAGATGCCTGGGGTCAAGGCCGAGGCCATGCAGTTGTTGTGCTTCCTCAGGTCAGGGAAATCAGCACTGTAAAAAGTTAGCAAGATCAAAATCAATGTTTGTACAAATAAATAATTTTCATAGCCAAGCTTGTGACCATCTAAATATTGTTTGAAATAAATTACTTGTAGTGGTGCTTTGGTAGTATTGGGGGGAAAGCAGTCTTTCTGCTATCCACTATAATTCAAAGAGAGTTTTGCCAAGCGATTCTGCAATGTAGGCCTGCATTCATGCAATAACTTGATTCACCAGTTAGCTAGACAACTCTCAGTTTGATCTTCCTTCACTTTATGGCACCAATACACACATATACACTCATATTCAAGTACCTGGGTGGATAGAGCCTTTTCCTCTCAGCAGCTTCCATGCTGTCACTGAGGAGGTATCCGGATGTAACCGTGCCAGCTCCCATGGCCAACATCACTGCCGTGTTACGGCCAGAAATCACACGGGTGAAAGAGCTTGCCATGCTTATGAGGTCTGAGTTGTTATCTGGTAGAATTGCAGAGGACAAAGGTTACTCTTCGAGAACTTCTAAATTGTAATATATTGACCCTGAATAGTATTATTATAATTTTCAGTCTGGCGGTTTAAGAAACATGTGGAGTTGTATTTGTGTAGGAATGTGCTGCAGTTGAGTGTTAAAATCCATACTGAATGTAACGTAATGGTTACAATCTCATTGGAGCGTTTCAGGCCATGTCTTTCATGTATTTTTGCACTACGGTACAACATGCTGAGCTTCTCGTTTAACGAAAGCTGAACTTTACAGGCATCCTGCCTGAAGGTCACAGGTGGCATTCAGGGAAAGCGGATAATTGGAAATCAGATTGTTAAACCAGAGAGCATCAAGAGGAGAGCAAAAAAAAAAAGTAGTTACCTCTAAACCTGAGCAGAATATTTGCTTTAATAATTTGTACAAGTCTGTATTGGCAGACTGAAGCTGGTCGTATTTTTCTGCATTCTGTCATAAAGTTCACCAATCACTTAAAGTTTACATAATAAACTAAGACGTGCTAACACACATTCTCTCTTCATGAGTACATACTCAGACAAAACCACTAATAGCCTTAAGCTATGAACTGCTTAAGTAACAGATACGCCTGCAGTCTGTGTGATGGGATTACTGGTGAAGCATACAGAGGCCTTCTGATTGGTCACCCGGAGAGAGTCACCGGCTCAGGTGATCAGGTGATTTGTGATTGGGTGCCTTGAAAAAAAGTACCGTATTAATAATTTGCCTAATAATATTTGTTTTAGTTCCTTGCAAGACTCCTCAGTCTATTAATCGGATCTTGCAAAGAAGCACAGTTTATTTTATTTTTATGTAATTTTTTAAGCTACTTTAAATTATATGATGGGTTAAAAATTATTTATAGCATTATATATAGCATTATACATTAACATGATATTAGAGAACTAGATGAGATATTACGGTATTGTTGCAGATTGCCTATACTACAAAAGTGAATTTCTTTTCTTGTCTGAAATTAGGAGTCACAAATCATATTTCTCTCTCTCTCACACACACACACACACACACACACACACACACACACACACACACACACACAAAGACTGATAGTAAATTAGTGTTAAATTAAGCTGAAGTGCCATCTTAGAGTTCGGATCATCCGTGGAAAACACATGATTCTTTCTGATATTGTGAAGGGGCTTAAACAGGGCAAGGTTACACAGGAAGAAAACAGATATAGAAAGAAACCAGACATTCTTCAAGATACCCTAGAAAGAAGAAACACCAAGAATGGAGTAAAGGTCTTAAAGGCCACATTAAAGTCAAGGAGAAAAGTTGGATTAAAGGGATTTCTGTCAGGGAGTGAATAGTAGGTAGAGTGGGAGGCACCTGCACCTTTTGACCCTTGATATATGTAAAGTCATACTGCAATGTCTACAAATGGTTTAACTGACTTATTTGGAGGTGTTTTTAAATAAAGAAAGATAAAGTAAATGTAGCTGCAGGAGACACTGCTGGCTGTTTGACAAAGAATAACATTTAAGGAGAATAGGAGTTAACAGATGGCTGGTACCTGGGAATAGAGGGTAGCTTAAGTGGTCTTAATGCAAGTGGCTATGTGTAGACTATACAGTGGTGTAAATATTAGTTTAAGGAAAAAGATTGGAGTTTTTTGCTTTCAAACAAAGATCCATTTCTATTATAGAATAATAGAAATGCATCAAAACTGTATCAAACTGAACAGTAAAAAAAAAAATCATGTGACCCTTGTAAAAGGTCTGTTCATGAATGTGACAACTACTGCACTTTTCCAAGAGCGGTGCATGAGCAGGCAGGAAGCATCAATGAGGAAAAGAGCTGAAAAAAATAATAATGTGAATTCTGAAGGCAGAATCAATTACTTACCTTTGGATAGCTGAAGAGCGGAGGTAGCAGCTCAGTCCAACGAGGCTCAACCTGCAGAGTGAGAGCAGACGGAAGAACAGGGATGGGATCAGAGGAAGATGGGGCCACTGGCTCAGGATTAGCCTCTCACTGGGCAACAGACTGAAAATCCTCTTTCTGCTGTCAGTCATCATGTCTGCCTGCCTCTTTACACCTGCACTCACGGCCATGGGTGCTTTCTTGTATACATAAAAAAAAACTCACCTAGTTTTCCATACAAAGCTGAAAACACTGCTTAAATTGGCTCCGTCCCTCACGCACTTTAATAACAAAAGTGGGCTGACCAGTCAGCTGTAGTCTGCCTCTGCCGAAATATAGCTGTCATGTTGCTGTATACATTTAATATACAATCAAAATAATTTGCTTTGGAGTTTGTTTGTTTGTTTGTTTTTATCACATTTACTATTCTTGTTATAAGTGTGTTCATTCTGGTACTGAAAGGCATGTTTACCACTTGTAAGACAAAGTACAAAAGGAATATTTGGCCTATTAGGACTGATTAAAAACTGGGACATGGACATGTCACCTGTGTGGTTGGCATACCTGCACGTCCTCAAAATGCTTCAGCATTTCCTGGTGATGCTTACTGGCATTTTGCATTACTTAGTTTAAAGTCCAGTTTTGTTGTTGTTATTTTGGATGTGGCAAAAGCAAATGTTTGCCATTCCACAATAAAAGTACTTGGAAGGCTTAGTCAAATACATGGTCAAAGACCCATTTCTATTAAACCTTTTAGACTACATATTCATCATTATGTAGCAATTGTCTCTCCAAATTCAGTTACCCTCTCTTTTGGTGTTACAAATTGTCACCGTGTTGTCATAAACTTCAACTCTCATCCATCTGTCTCTCAGAAACAGGAGTTGTGTTGGTTGATCTGCTATAAAATCCCCGCTGAGAGACAAATGCTTACAACCTAAAGCTGCTGCCCTCCCTCAGTCTGTTTATCTGCACTAAAAACTGGCAGCAGATCCCACACTAACAACTTGTCACATCCCCTCAACAACAGTTTGAATGATGACTTTATCACTAGCTCAACTTGTCTGAGATAAACAACATGCCATTTTTCTTGTTCACGCTCTGTTCTTTCAGGCCTGGTTCACTCTGTTTCTGCTCCTTTTCAGCACTGCTAGATTTTTTTCCTCTAACAATTGAAAAATATTTCCTTTTCATATTTAAATCTCACTTTGATATGTTAACTTGTTAGGTAAAAAAAAACCAATCACCGATTGATTGAAGCAGTTCCTCTCTATGTCTGTTAATTCTTCAAATTTAGATATTAGGTGCTCACTGCCCTTTTACTACTCTACCTGAGCACTCACAACATGCCTCATTCACACAAGGACTTTTTTCTGTGTTTAACAGCTTTCTATCTAACATTCACACACAGGCATGGATGCATTGGAGAGCAACTTGGGGTTAGTGTGTTGTCCAAGGATATTTGGCATGCCGACTGGAGCGGCCAGGAATCACACCACCAACCTTCCATTAAGTAGATGCCCTGCTCTGCCTCCTGAGCTACAGCCACCCCTTCAATGCTCTCTAGTTTGATACTTGATAATTTCAGCATATCTAAGACAATTATTAACCACAACATAATACTTGTCCATGAAGCATACAATTGCAGCATCCAATTAAATATGTCACCCACAATTAAACTGAATGTAATGGACTGGTATTTATATAGCACTTATTCTATTCTTGCAGACCACTCAAAGCACTTTGGACTAACATACATATTTAACCATTCATTCATTCACTGCATTGTTCTGTTCACTTCATCTTCCTCACCTCCACAGCCAGTGTAGACTCACAGATCATCATAAGATCCATATTTTAGGCTAAATCAGCAAAAATAGATATTAAAAAGAGTTTATCACTTACCAGTTTATAAGATTTATGAGTGTACTACAAGGGGCAGATAGGTACATCTTGTACCTTTGTTGGTCTTGTTGAGCCCATGCCTTGAGTGTCCAGAGCTGTTTTGGCACAATGAAATGAATCTACATAAAATTAGGCATGTGGTTTTTTAATGTTTTGGCTGATGGATGTGTGTACTGGTGCATAAAGATGCAAAATCAGTGATGACCACATGGTGGCAGGATGACCACAGTCTGACTCTGAATGATGACCCATGACTGTGGTCATCATTCAGAGTCAGAACTTGTCATTTATGAGGCAGATATAATGAATACAACTGCTTCACTGACATACAGACCTTGTAACCTTTAGGTCACAGGTGTCGAGGGCCGCTGTCCTGCTTGTTTTCCAACTAACCTGCCCCTTGTAGAGTCTTACTGGCAAAGCACACCTGATCCAGGTAATCAGCAGCAGGTAGGGCAGGGATATCTCAAAAACAAGCAGGATGCTGGCCCTCGAGGACTGGAGTTTGACACCCCTGCTTTAGGTAGAACATGGCACTAAGAAGTGTACTTTTTTCCTAAAAATATATTGTCGTGTTACAGTGGATGAGATTGTTTCATTTGTGCACAACTCTGAACAACAGTGCAAACCTGTCAGTAGTACTTTGTAATTTGGTGAAAAAGTGAAAGAAAATAACAGCTGTAAAAAAAAAAGCTTTATGCTCTTAAAATACCATCCTCCACACAGTGCACCGAGTATGTTTGCCTCAGAGCTGCCTGGTTACTGTTTCACAAAGGACTATGCACATGTAAGTAGGGTTTATAGGCAACGTAGAATACTGTATGCATGAACTGTACATGTTGTTTTCAGCACTAGTCCCAAGCTAGAGCACTCTTCATCAGAACCAGCCATGCAGCCTGAAGCATATCCAAATAGAAATTCTTATTTCATAGCATGCTTTGCACGTTCTTGTATCCCTGACCATCAAAATAAAAAGTGGCTTGGAGCAAATGAATTATACAGAGGGGCATCTTCATAAAATTCAAGGTCCTAACTTTGCAAATATCCCAAGTTCAGTATCTGTATGAAATATCTCCAGACAACAAGGATAGAGATTTAGACTTTCAAATATCATGGTGATTGTTATTGCAATGCTTCAAATGTGAATCTGCAACATTTTAAATTACTTAATTATTCATTATTTATAGAGCACTATCACATTTAATATGTACAACCCCAATTTCAAAAGAGTTGGGATGCTGTGTAAAATGTAAATAAAAACAGAATGCAATGATTTGCAAATCTCAAAAACTCATATTTTATTCACAATAGAAAAATAAACATGTCAGATATTTAAATTGAGAAAATGTACCTTTTTAAGAAGAAAATTTGATCATTTTTAATTTGATGGCCACAACACATCCAAAAAAATGTCGGGATATGTTTACTGTTATGTAGCATCCCCTATTCTTGTAAACATCTGGGAATTGAGGAGACCAGTTGCTGGACTTTTGGGAGAGGAATGTTCTCCCCTTCTTATTGGATTCCAGCTGCTCAACAGTCCTGGGTATGCTTTGACATATTTTTGATTCATTATGTACAAAATGTTTTCAATTGGTGAAAGGCCTGGACTGCAGTTGGGCCAATTCAGCACTCAGACTCTTCTATTACGAAGCCATGCTGTTATAATAGATGCAGTATGTGGTTTAGCATTGTTTTTGCTGAAATATGAGTATGGAGGACACTGTAAACATTTTTCAAAACATAATTTAAAATTTCAGTCCATCTGACCACAAACCATATTGCCTCAGTCCATTTCCAATGAGCTTTGGCCCAGAAAAGATGGTACCATTTCTGGATCATGTTCACATATAGCCTCCTCTTTGCACGATAAAGCTTTTAACCTTCATTTGTGGATGGCACAAGGGAACTGTGTTCACAGACATTAACTTCTGGAAGTGCTCCTGAGCCCATGCAGCAATTGCCATGACAGACTCATGCCTGTTTTTAATGCTCTGTATCACAGGGATCCAATATTGTTTTTCAACCTTGTTCTTTGTGCACAGAGATTTTTGCAGATTCCCAGAGTATTTTTTCATTGAGGAACATTATTCTATAGCCAGACTCAACATTTATAGAATAATATTCAAAGGGTGATTGGACTCTCCTTTAAGTATAGAATGAGGACCTCTGTCATTCAGGAGGGGCTCATAGCCAATTGAGGTGGTTCAGCTACCAGGAAGAGGCCCCAGGACAGAAGAAAGGGAACTGGCGAGATTATGTCTGTCAGCTAACTTGGGAATGCTTTAGTGTCCACCTGGATCAGCTGGAGGAGGTGGCCGGAGTAATGGAGGACTGGTGCATATTCACTGGTGTAACTTCTGGCCCTGTGACCTGAACCTGGACCAACGGCAGAAACATTACTCTGAATATGTTCCACAATTTTTTGCAGGTTGGAGAACTTCTGCCCATCTTTACTTCTGAGAAGCTCTGCCTCTCTAAGATGCTCTTTCAATGTTAATGACCTGTTGCCAGTTAACCTAATTAACAGCAATATCCTTTCAGCTGTTTCTTTTTAGAATCACTTACTTTTCCAGACTTTTGCTGCCCCGTCCAAACTTTTTTGAGACATGATGCTACCATCAAATTCAAAATGAGCTAATATTTTTCATGAAATAGTGCATCTTTGTTTAAATTTTTGTTTTGTATTTTTCTGTGTTTTTCTGTGCATAACAGTGAGTTTCAGATTTGCAAACTACTACATTCTATTTTTACTTTCATTTTACTCAGTGTCCCAACTTTTTTGGAATTAAAATCTAGTTCTGGTGTCTAGTTTTACAAAGTTTGGCCACAATATTTTAGTGATATTTATTAATGCATTGATTGAAAGAAGCTGAAGCAGACTCAACATTAGGGGGGTAACAAACAGTAAGTAATATTATTGAAATTCTTACTAAGGAGTCCAAAGAAATATGCAAACGTATAAGGCATGTTGAATTTATTTCCCCTGAACCCACACATGAAAATGCAAACAAATAAACACAAAAAAGTTCACAAAAATAATATTACAATACAAACATAGCATACTGTATTCCCACACTTTTAATGTAAAACAGACACTCAGAATTACAGATGCAGTGCAAAAGGGCAAGATTTCCCAAAAGCAAAGTCTGAAACATTTCCTCTAATTGATTTTGAATAAGGTTATTGTTTTGTGAGAAAAGTTCCAACACTGCTACTGCACAACAACAGCTTGTTTTGCAGAAGACACAGCCAAGAGGCTTGACTTTGTGAGGTACACTAAGAGACAAACGTGCCCAATTCGATGGACAAAGTATTGTTTTTATACCTTTTTTTCCTGACAGCTACAGAGACAATATTATTATAGAGAAGCAGAGGAAGAAGGTAAAGGAAGCGTCCAGTCAGACATGCACAACATGCAGCTGTTGTGTGCATGCAGGACAACTATACTTATCATATCATTAATACAGAAAACAATGTCTGATTATTGAAGTGCTACATTTTTTAACCTTCAAAAGGCATTTTTTTTAGAATAAAGTTAAACAGATTTTTTTTCTGTACAAGAGCCTCCGATGCAAAATTAAAATTCAACATTAAAACTAGAGAGACAAAGAAAAAAAACAACAACAACAATAAAATCAGTATCCACAGCAAAACAATTCCAAGTACCTTTTCTTCAATCATACAATATGTGTAAAGTCACTATATACAAAAATAATATAAATACAGCATCTGAAATAAATAGCATGGTAAATAATGATCACCCTTTCAATCAAGCAAAGCTACATCTCAGGGAGTGCACTGTGTAATGTCCCAGTTTAGACTGTAGTCGCCCCAGTTACACATAGAGGCCTGATGAGACCCACTAGCCTAGCTGACAGTCAATAAATGCCAAAAAACAAACGAATTGCACACACATGCTGCAAAGCTTTGTGTTAGCAGAGGTTATAACAATATTTAAACAGTAGAGGGAGATATTTGCTCATTGGATGCTGCAATGGCTTTACTACATTACACTGACATGCTACTGTTTTAGTCTACATGACACGTCTGATCTTAAAAAAAGGAAACGAATGAGTAAAATTACAGTCTTTATTTAAAATAAAATTCTAATATTTAAAATTTGGATTTATATAAAACTTTGCGCTTGCAAATTTTCAATTTGGTAATGTGGGAGATTGACCTACACTAGTGGAAGGCACTGAATAGATGTTTTAATTTTAATCATTCATATGTTCTTTAAAAAAAGTTAACCAAGTTAACCAATCACAAATAAATATAGAATTAATTGCTTATCAAGGGAAAAATCTAAATTCGTTAAAGTATATCACAATTTGTGTTTTGTTTTCATCTTTCTGCATTATATGTGAAGGCTTAAAGGCGTTTTGACGCATTCAGCCCACTGAGGATGCATAGTGGCTTAAGAAGTCACCCTGGCAAAAGCGGTGCATGCTAGGCAGCGGATCAGGGGTCAGAATGAAGTCAATTTAGACAGTTACATCCCAAGCTGAATTCATGCAAGTTTTATGCAGTGACCTTCATGACAGAAAGCATTTTAGGGGTCTTGCTTGAGGACATGGCACGGAAAATGCACAGGCAAAAGAACACAGACAATAGTACAGAGACGTAAGCTCAAACACCTCTCTGTCACACTATCTGTATATGCTACATCTCTGTTATTTCCACTGTACTACATCCATTAACTCCATTCTCTCACCCTGTCCTGCACTCTCAGGCTGCCTCGGGAAGTGTGATGCCATGTGCACCAGACAATGACATGCAATTTCCTCAAAACCTTCATACAATGCAACCTCTCTTTCTCCTCGAAGACAAGCATTCTTACAACCTTACAGGTTCTTTTCTCATTCTTATATTCTCCTTTCTCTTTTAAAGCTCTCAAACATGTTCAACTGTCCACATGCATCGACATCTGTCTCCTCAGACCAAATCTCTTTCTATTTCCAAGTTGCTCTGAAAATTCTTCTTCCAACTTTCTCTTGATTGATGAGATCACGTGGGCGCTTTGCCCTTTTGGGGGTCCAGGTTCAACAGGCTCCCACAGGCCACCAACAGCTGTAACTCAGGCGGGAAGCCTGGGCTCTATCTTCAGTGAGAGATCGTAGAGTGTATCCTCATCCATGATCAGAGTCTTATCCAGAAGGTATTGGGTCACCTGGGCCATAATCAAATATGGATGACAGGTATGATGATTAAAATATTTTTACAGGTACAGCTTCAGTTAATTATTTTCAATTAAAAATTGAGGTGTTTTTGACTATAAGATGATCTTGCAGGAAATAAACCAAAATGATTTTGCAAATAAGCTATTCATTAAACTAATCTGTTTTCTGGTCAATCCAGCTAATACGTGTTTGAAAGATGAGTACGTTAGAGCAGAAACAGGAGACTGGGTAATATGGGATGGCTTCTGCTGTTCCATGCATTCTTTTTTCTTTTTTTTTTTTAAAGACTACCCATATATCAAAGGGATTTTCAGCAATCCTCTCAGAACAAGAGCCAAGACAAGCACATCCAAGAATAATCTGTGCTGTCAAACCAAGTAAAACTAATTCCTTAAAACCACTCTCAAACCTGACTTCTTCAGACTAGTTTTCTTTTATTATTTTAGAACTTTTGTTTTAGGTTTGTTTTTTTGACAGTTTAAATGTTATCCCACCTTTTGATTATATTGTGTAAATAATAATAATTGCACGTCCTCTAAATGAAATAATGCTCTGTGATGCTTTTGTTCTTTAGGTACAGAAAGGTAGTACAAATTAAAAAAAAATAAAAGTACCTTGGGTTGATGCTCTATTCTGTACGGTGTCTGCTGGAACTGTCGGATCTCTCTGATGATGTGAGATATCTGAATAAAATATGGAATTTACCTTAATACTGACTGAACAGCGAGTACCTCAAGATGGTCTGCTTCCAGTGCATTTATTTACACATGCTTACCATCCTCATTTTGGAGAAGTTAACAAGACCCTCCTCTGTAAAATTTGGTGTTCCCTCTTCTATAAAGGCCAAGTCTGTTAGATACATTCCCAAATATGGCACACAAGGAGGGTTGCAACTGGAATGAGAGAGCTAAAGATTAGGATACAAATCAACTTGCTTACAAGTCCATAAAAACTCATTTTTTGATATGTCCATCCATCCGTTCTCTCCTGCTTATCCCTATCAGGGTTGCTGGAGTCTATCCCAGCCACCATACAGCAAGAGGCAGGGTCACCCTGGACAGGTCGCTAGTGTGATGCAGGGCTAACACAGAGAGACAGGCAACCATTTGCTCCCACATTCACACCTATGGGAAATTTGGAATCACCATATAATCTAGCCCCACTAATGAATGAAGCCGGAGTACCCAGAGAGAACCCAAGCAAACACAGGGAGAACAGGGCAAACTCTACACAGAAAGGCCTTGGCCAGATGCTATATTCAAACCCAGGGCCTTCTTGCTGTGAGCCAACAGTGCTAACCACTGCATCGTTGTGCTGCTGATGTGCTATGATGGTATTTTAAAAACAAAGTCTCACTTTTTCAGCGTCTCCCTCAGATTTTTAAATCGTCCTTCTGAGGACACAGTCTTCTGCAGTTTGTCCATCAGGGCTTTAGTCTGGAAAAGATCACAAACAGGCATTTATAATGATCTAAATACTAAAAGATGACAATGATAAAATGGCAAGATTTTAAACTTGCTCCAGCCCTGAATAGCATTGCAGGCAGCCCGTCTGCTGAATGTTATAGGGATTAAGTAAAGAGCAGACAATAAACATTACCGCTATTAACATTAAGTGCGATGGAGCACTCGTCTCTTCTCTGAAACCTACAGTATCAGTGCCAATGAGAGAATTCCCATTTGTAAACATTTTGGACAAAAGATGTTTTTTCTAGTCCTTCACGGTGAGATTAAGTGTATATACACTTTAGATTTTTAAATAAGGATTTCAGGTTTTGCGTATAGAGAGGGTTGTTGAGGAAATTATCCCACCTGTTTACTGACTTTAGCCCAGGTCTTCTTCAAACGGTAGATAGCACTTCGATTGAGTGCGGATGTGATCTCCAATACTCCGTTGTAGTTGTTCAGACAGCGACATATGTCTGCCACAGCAACCCACTTCTCAATGGAGTTGGCCCTTGAGCCCACATCAGTATGGGTCATGATCTGCGATGCCACCAGGTTACTCATCTTCAACAGAAAAAGAAAAGAGTAGTATGGTATTAATCTAGAGCTATAGGTGCTGGATCTTTACAGAAGAGTCTGGGGAAAAAATGGTGCTTAAACACATTGGAAGAAGTTACATCATTGAAGTGTTGACTTGTTTTCATGATGTAAGGTGTCCTTTCTGTCTTATCAACCTTCATCCATCCCTGGCCCAGGAACTCTCTTCGAGAGGGAAGACAGAGATATACCCAAATAAGATCACACACACTCAAGTTAGAGTATAACTTTCATTTTCTAATGTCTCTGAAGTCAGATGGTAAGCATGTGCAAATTTATTCCCTAATGTTTGGAGTTGTAAAGTTGAAATAAAATGCCATTAGTTTTCATTTACGTCCTTCTAAAAGCATGTCCAGTGCCCATAAAGGGGATTTATGTCTATTTGACCTGATGCAGATCACACATGAGAGGACTGACTCATAAGGGATGCTCCTGAAGACGATGTGATCCAGCAGAGTGATCTGTTCAGCCAGCTCCATCGCTGAGAGAGATTCAAAACACTCTGCCTTCGGACAGTCCGCCTACACACACACACACACACACACACACACACACACACACACACACACACACACACACACACACACACACACATATATAAATGCTGACACAATAAAATAAGTACCTGTGTGCTTTCCATTGCTAGAAGCTCAACGCAATTCTTGTAAGGTTTGGTAACGAAATGTTTCCACGTGCATGCAAAGCTGCAAAAAGCACCTCATAGCATGCACTATTATGAGCTGTGTGAGTATGAGTGTGGTTGCGTATGCACATCAGTATGAGGGAAGCTGTGCGGGAGAGGAGGGCTTGATAATTGGCTTGTG